>JAJMCO010000026.1:0-92146 GCA_030573015.1 Metschnikowia peoriensis | reverse complement strand
GCAAAACCAGGCAATCCCGTTCCGTTGTCAAAAACTCATTCCTTAAAAGGTTCCACCACCTCACTTAAAAACTTGGGAATGTCTTTGAGATCTATGTCTTCTACTTCTTTGTCCCATCTTTCTAATGTGCCTTCTCACGTCACCCACAGTGCTTCTTCTTCAAACATATCGGGTAAAGGAAACCACATTTTGGTACAGGGCAACTATGAGATTCCTTTCCAAGCAATTTTGCCTGGTGATATGCCCGAATCAGTGGAAGGATTGCCCGGAGCGAATGTGGTGTATAAATTTGAGGCTCAAATCGAAAGGGGCAAGTTCCACAACCCCATGATCACGAAAAAACATACGCGTGTTGTACGCACAATGACGACCGATGCATCCGAGCTTTCGGAAACAATGGCTGTAGACAATACATGGCCCAAAAAAGTCGAATATTCCTTGAGCATTCCGTCCAAGGCCATTGCCATTGGCTCGGGTACACCTGTCAGTATGATGCTCGTGCCGCTTTTGAAAGGCTTACAACTTGGTGAAATCAAAATGACTTTGGTTGAAATGTATTCTTATGTTAGCTACATCCCCCCTCCATATACATCGGAGCGTGTTGTCTGTGAGAAAATAATTCCGCCACCCAAAGAAGATGACCCCAACTACCAAATGGACAAGTGGGAAATCACAACGTTTTTGAAAGTGCCACCCAACTTATCGAAGGCCACCCAAGATTGCGACATTCAGACTCATTTGAAGGTGCGCCATAAGTTGAAATTTGTGATTGGGTTGAAGAACCCAGACGGCCACACTTCAGAATTGCGTGCGTCCCTACCTGTACAACTTTTCATCTCCCCGTTTGTTGGCATTCGTGCGAGAGCAGATGATGATGAAGACGAGCTTAACCCAGGTCCACATGAGGAGGAAATGATTTTTGATTCTGATCCTCATACAGTGCCACAGACAAGCCTTGATCAATTGGATGCAGAATCAACTGTGGACTCTGAGGCGGTAAGATCTAATCCCCACTCAGTTTCTTCATTTACTGGCCTCGTGGCACCCCCAGTCTATCAGCAACATGTTTACGACAGACTTTGGAGTGATGTTTCGCCAATGGAATCTCCACTGGGATCGGGCACCCAGACGCCTCGGTCTCTCTACAGTCGCCCTGGTGCAGGCGATATGCTGCAATTTTCTATGTCTGCCATTGACACGGCTAAGTTGTCAGAAAACTTGAGGCAATTAAGTATCCAACGGCAATTGCAGGAAGGTCAGGAAGGAAGTCGCGCAACTACACCAGGGGCAACTCCTGGCGCCACTCCTGGTGCTACTCCTGGAAGAGCGACGTTCAATTTAGACGGAGATCAAGCCGAAGGTGGTGACTATTTCACTAGAGGCCGCCCCGCTCTTAATCACTCATTGAGCTCTGGACAAGTCATTCAAAACGGCCACCTCGGAGGCTTGTTGTCTCCTGGCGGGTTCTCTCCAGAACACTTGTCCCGCACAAACTCCGAGAGTAACATAAACCCCAACATGTTATCCAAGGTTCCCTCATACAGCGAGGCTATGAAGAGTAACGTGGACGATACTCTTTCGCCTAAGTATATGCCGCCACTTCCTGGGTCACTGATCGATTTAGCTGAAGTGAACCGTCGTTTTGAAGAGAATACAGCAAGAAACCAAGCTTCGTCGAGCCCAACCAACTTGGGGTCTTCGAGAAGTAAACTGTTCTTGATGAGAGCGCCATCTTCTAGGGGTCTCTCGAGAAACTCGTCCAATGACTCTTCGCCTTCAAATTCGAGAAACGTGTCTTACAGCAACTTGGCGGCATTGGCTGAAGACGGTGGCTCGAGAACACCTACAAAGCGGCTGTCTCGTGCCACTTTCTCCATGGCCCCATGATATTTTTTACTTTCATTAATAGCTAAAAAAAAAAAAAAGAAGAAAAAAAAAATAAAAAGAATTCATGAATATAATCATTTGAATAATGCCATGGTTATACATTATGTGTTGATGTATTACTGGCCTGCACACAAATGCACAAGACCTCTTCCTGTAACCTGACCGAGTGCGCGCGATCTTTTTAATTCAAAAAATTCTTCCGCTCAAACTCTTCTCGTCTTCGTAACTTTAAAAAACAAAGCAAACAGAAATGTCAATTATCTTGCCAGCCCTCCTGGGCCCTAAAACTCCAGCATTCGAATCTGTGAAGGCATACACCGAGCCTGTCCGCCGCCCCGTCGAACCCGTCGGAAGATTCTTCTTGGCCCACGCTACCAGAACTTTGAGAGGCCACACTTGGTCCGAGTTCGAGAAATTGGAGGCGGAGAAAAACGTCAAGGTCGTTGAAGAAGACGAGGACGCCGATTTGGGTGATGAGGAACAGTCCGCTGAATTGTTGGCACACGACCCTAGAGAGTGGAAGGATGCTGATTTGTATGCTGTTTTGGGTTTGTCGCACTTGAGATGGAGAGCCACTGAGGACCAGATCAGAAGAGCCCACAGAAAGCAAGTTTTGAAGCACCACCCAGACAAGAAGTCTGCTGCCGGTGGTTTGGAACAAGACGACTTTTTCAAGATCATCCAGAAGGCGTTCGAGATCATGTTGGACCCTTCGAAGAGACAGCAATTTGACTCTGTGGACGAAAACGCCACTGTCAAGCCACCTTCGGCCAAATCGACTTACGATTTTTTCGAGGCTTGGGGTCCTGTGTTCGAAACCAACGCTCACTTTTCCAAGAAGCAACCTATGCCCTTGTTAGGTGACGCCTCTGCCACTAAGGAAGAGGTGGATGCCTTCTACAAGGCCTGGGGAAGCTTTGACTCCTGGAAGACCTTCGAGTTCAAGGATGAGGATGTTCCTGATGACACCGCCAACAGAGACCACAAGCGTTACATCGAGCGTAAGAATATCTCCAACAGAAAGAAGTTGAAGCAGGAGGACAACAAGGCTCTCATCGAGCTTGTGTCACGTGCTCAAGCTGAGGACCCCAGAATCAAGGCTTTTAAGGACGCCGCCAAGAAGGAGAAGGAGAGATTGAAGTGGGAGAAGGAGGCAGGTGCACGTGCCGAGGCTGAGAAGAAGGCTGCCGAGGAGGCTGCTAAGAAACAGGCTGAGGAAGACGCCGCTAAGTTGAAGGTCGACTCCAAGAAGGCCAAGGAGGCTGCCAAATCGGCCAAGAAGAAGAACAAGAGAGCTATCAGAGGTTCTGCCAAGGACAAGGCCTACTTTGGTGATGAGGCCAGTGCTGCTGCCATTGACGGTGACCTTGAGTTGCTTCTCGAGAGCATCAATGACTTGCAATTGTCTGACCTTGCTGCTAAGGTTGGCGGTGAGCCTGCTGATGTCAAGGCCGCTATCACCTCTGTTTTCGGCGAGTTGATTGCTGGTGGTGCCGTCAAGGCCTCTCTCGTGAAGTACTTCTCCTAGATAGAAATGCTTTTTTATAGACTAGACAATGCAATTTCATTAGCACCGCTACAAAAATTTTACATTAATTCAAATCATAAATGACAAAAGGGTGTAATTTTCAACTAGTCATGAATCAAAACGAAAGTAATGCAAACACTACTCCTCGCCGGCATCTACATCAGGAATAGCAACTTTATGCTTGAGAGGATTAGCAGCGTTATGATAATGTGCCTTTCTCATCTCCTCAAACTTTTTGTGTCTTTCTTCCGCCAGCAAAGCAGGCGTTTCCTCCTCTTCATCTTCCTCCTCATCCACTTCATCATTTTCATCACATGCATCGTCATCTTCTTTCAATAACTCACCTCCATTCAACGACAGGTGTTGCACGTCGCGCGAATCAAATTCACCTTCCCCAAGCAGAAACTCGGGTATTTCTCCTGACCCTAACTCGTCGTCGCCATCATCCCTATAATATTCGCCTTCGGGATCAAATCCACCTTCGTAAGGGGTCTTGGGTTCATCTATTTTCATGGTGGCTGCCTTCTCTTGCTCTGTTTTATACAAATTAAGCTCATCCCACTTAAGGTGCTCCTTCAGATCGGCACCATTGTTTTCTTTAGCCTCTGCAATCTTAGCCCGGATCACCTCGCCTCGATTACTTTCGGCGGCTAGTTGTGCATTCAATCGGGTATTACGAATCACCTCCTGGCGGTCGAACTCTTCCTCCTGCACTTGTGCGGATGTTTTTGTCTCTTTATTTCTCAATATTCCACGTGGTTCCATTATGAACAAATATTTTGCCCTCTTTGTAAGATTATGTATATGAAAGTAAGGATATGAGATCTACTTCTCTATCGTAAAGAAGATAATGCGGGGGCTAATTTGGATAATCAGGCACTGGAGCGGTGCACCCCAAATCTGCGCGGCTCGCGAGTGCTGTCACGTGATCAATCACACTTGAATTGTGTCTTTACTATAAATTTGAAAGAAATGATCGATAGTGAGAATTAGAAGTATTTAAAAGCAGAAGTTGCTCAATTTTTTTTTTCTAATCGGGCCAAACCAACCCGTTAGTCTTCAATTTTGGCCTTTTACTCCACGATTACTAATTGTTCAGTCTCCCGCCTCGCGCGGTCGTGCGACTCACAGCGCTAAAAAGGCTGATCTGTAAGCGATCAGTCGTTACTGGCAAAGCCTCAATAAACAGCCTTGGTATTCGTACTTCCCATACATCAGACTAAAGGAACGCCCCATCAATCTTTAAGCCTTTCTGAAAACATCACCATTTTCTTTCATCTACAGCCATGGGACAGGTTCTCAGCTTTACCAATATCTTTTCCAAATTATGGGGCACACAAAAAGAAATCCGGATTCTAATCTTGGGTTTGGACGGTGCTGGAAAAACCACCATTCTTTACCGGTTGCAAATGGGTGAGGTAGTCACCACCAAACCGACGATTGGCTTTAATGTTGAAACTTTGAAATACAAAAACTTGACCTTGAATATCTGGGATTTGGGTGGACAAACTTCCATTCGCCCTTATTGGAGATGCTACTATACCAACACTGCCGCGGTTATTTTTGTAGTTGATTCTACCGATAAGGAGCGTATAGACGTTGCTAGTAAAGAGCTTCATATGATGCTCAAAGAAGAAGAGTTGCTAGATAGCGCACTTTTGGTTTTTGCCAATAAACAAGATCAGCCCGGTGCGTTGACTGCAGCTGAAGTATCGCAAGCCCTTAATTTGACCGATTTGAAAGACCGTAGCTGGAGTATCGTTGCATCTAGTGCCATTAAAGGCGAAGGTTTGACGGAGGGCTTGGACTGGTTGATGGACGTGATCAAAGACGAGCAATTATAAGTAGCCCTGTCCTCATATGTGACTCGGCCTTGGTGATGAGGATAAGATGCAGAGAAAGAAAAAGAAAATAAACACAAGCTTACGACGCATATTCGCTGGTTGTTTTGTATATTAGTCTCTCAAAAGCGGATTAGATCTTTCGGAATATTCATTCGAGATTTTATTAAAAAAACACCGGAGTATGGTACATGATACGATGAATAAGAAAAGACGTATTTAACTTTTAAAATTTGTTCTAGTACCATCATATTTAAACGCAAGTATAAGTCATTTATTGACTAATAAATTTTGTCATTCTATCGAAGTCATCCAAACTAGATGATATGAACATTTCATCACAAATACACGTTAAGCATAAAGGTGCACTATTCCTCTCCTCGTTCCTTGACACGCTGCAAAATGGTTTTTATCATTTCGTTGCCGATAGCATTTGCCTCTGGTATCATGGGGCTGAAAAACTCTTGTGCTTCCACGAAGGACTTCTCATATAAACGGTAATCACCCCTTGATATAATCTCCGCCCAGCGGCGCGCAGCGAAAGTGAACTCCAAATCATCTTGGCGGAAAGACGTGTCATGGATGGCAAACTCGATACATTGATCTAGGAGCTTAGGTGACCGAAAAAGATATTCTGTGACGCCCAAAAAGATACGAAATAGCGGCGTAGAGCAAATCATATGTTCGTATGGTATAATTCCCAAATTATGCCAGCTATCGACAATTGCCAAAAGAGATATGTGCGAGTTAGGCTGAAAAACATAGGTAGGGGGTGTCTTGCTTAAAGAAAACTTCTCCAAGATAGAGTCGTTCAACAAGAGCGACTCATGCCCAGAATTGTTTCTAAATACAAAGTCACGCGCGGTGTATAACCTCTGTCTAAACTCATCTTTCTTGCCCTCGATCATTAAAGTAAAAAGCTCCATTGCAGATCGTGAGTATTGAAGAATCTGACCATGTGCCGAGGGGTTTGTGATGGCCAACCCTGCATAGACGTGCCACTTATTTGAAAAGATTCGAAGCGAGATATTAATTTTGGCGTTTTCAATTCCGCCTACCCATTTGGGTGTTTCCCATGGATATTGGTTGATATTCATCCATGCTGTTCCCATTGATAAAAAAGCTGCATGAGTCACTGCCTGTGTATCAGCTGTGATTTTATCGTGTTCTGCGGCCGAGAGTTCTACCACCTTTGACTTCAAACACGAAACTAAGGATTTCACAAATTCAAAGTTATCTGCTTTTGATCGATGATTAATAAGTACTAATGGTTGGCCCGTTGTATCGACCTTTGGTCCATGAAGGGAGTGCAATGAAATAATATCAACATCATCAGGTACAAAGGTCTCAAAAGCCTCGATTTCTGGGTTCTTGCACGATGTTTGTCCCCCAACAATAGCCCCCACTTTCGTTGAAGGACCATAGGCTTTTACGATCGCCTTTATGTTTTCTGCCTCAACACTATAAATAATGAAATCTGCTAATCGAGAAACGTGATGGCCAGAGGGCAAAACTTCAAACTGATGATCCTGAAACCGCTTGCGAGTCTCTTCAAACTTATCTTCTCTGTCTGTTCCAATGACATTCCATCCTGCTTTAGAGAATCTATCTGCATACATGGCACCCATATCACCGAGCCCAATGATGCCTATAGTTTTAGATTCTTTCCATTTTTCATCCATTTTGAAATTGTTTGGTCGCGATAGTTTTAGCTGAATTAAACGGGGATTAACAATCACTTCATCAAGCCTCTTTAACGCTACCACCCACAGCATACACCACGAAATGTAGTGATGTACGGGTGTTTACTCACATACTAATTGTTTTTTCTTTTGTGTTTACATTTCATTTATTCTTTCGGGGCTATTTAGACGCGGGACCTATCAAGCTTCATATTTCAATTCACAACTTCTTTAATCTAATGTCCCCATTTTTTTGTCGAGTCATCTAACACCTATAAATGATTTTCCGGCGTGGGCCATTTTCCTGTACCTCACTCTTGATCTGATTCACGGTTTCTTGTTGCAACTGCCGACGCGCCATTTTGACAAGCTGAAAAAGTTATCTTCATTGATTCATATTGTCCAGTCTGTGTTTTTTGATCTGCGCAAAATAAAATTGCTCATCACCTCGCAATCACTTAGCTTAAATCTCCTTTTTTGGTCAGCTTTGTGAAAAACTTGCTTGTCCATGTCCCGTGTTTTTGGTGCTCCTGGTAAGGCCTTAGTGGCAGGAGGATATTTGGTCTTAGACCCCGAATATAACTCTTATGTTACGGCACTCTCTGCTCGCATGCACGCACGTGTAGAGTCACAAACAGTGGTTGATAATCACTCTTTTATCACAGTCAAATCTCCGCAGTTTGATGGAACTTGGACTTACAAAATTACTCAAAACGATGGTTTTTGTGAAGCCGAAACAACAATTGGCGGGAGAAACCCCTTTTTGGAGGAGACAATCAAAGTCGTTCTTGCGTATGTGGTGCCTAAAAATACCTTCAATTTGCTCATCACTCTATTCTCTGATCCTGGGTTTCATACCCAAGAAAACACTGAAGAAAGAACTTCTTTAAATTCCAAGAAACATTTTCTATACCATGGTAAACCCATTGATCAGGTCCCAAAAACAGGCATGGGTCTGTCTGCTGGGCTTGTTTCTGTGGTTGCGTCGGCTTTACTTGCGACGTTTTTAGACAAACCCGCCGTTGATATCATTGACATCATTCACAACGCTTCCCAAATCGCACACTGTGGGGCCCAAGGAAAAATCGGTTCTGGGTTTGATGTTGCAGCTGCTGTTTACGGCTCAATAATCTATAGGCGGTTTAGACCCGAAATTATTGGGGAATTGCTCGGCCAAAAAGCGTCACCTGACTACTGCACGTGCGTCCAAAAGGTGATTAATGAAAAATGGGATTTTGTTCACGGGCGCTGCTTTCTTCCTAAAGGAATTCGATTGATAATGGGTGATGTCAATGGTGGGTCTGAAACTCCTAAATTAGTTTCACAGGTTTTGGAATGGAGAAAAAGAGACAGTAAGAGTGCCGAGGTTTATTCTAAGCTAGATGCAGCTAACACGCGATTTATGGCCGAGTTGCAAAGATTGAACCAGCTTTATATCTCTCAGCCAACAGATTATGAACATCAGTTGGAGGCTGGCACTCTCTTTATGCCTCTTTCCAATTGTATTTCGGCGATTAGAGGTGGGCTCCAATTACTCACGGCTAGTTCTGGGGCTCATGTGGAACCAATCGAACAAACGAATCTTCTTGATAAGTGCGAAGAACTTCCGGGCTGCTTGGGAGGTATGGTACCAGGTGCCGGTGGCTACGATGCTATATGTCTTCTTATAGAAGCCTCTCAAGTCGAAGATTTTAAAACAGCGGCAAAATCGATAAGCTCATTTGCTAACGTGACGTGGTTAGAATTGACAGAAGAATCACAGGGTATCGTTGAAGAATCTTCAGAAGATTATCAAGGTTTATAGGTGACAGAGAAATTTTCTTAGCCCAGTACAATCATGGCTCCACAATTCGCACGTGAAACATGATATAGGTATTTTCTTGCATGTTTCTCACGGCACTGACTGAACTTTTTTCGATTAATCACCGCCCAAGAATATTTTGTTTTCCTTTTGTTTTTGGCGTTTCTAAAGTTTAACTTTTGGTGTGAACACCTGTAGCGCCGATATACAGGTGACTCTTTCATTATTTTGTCCACAGGCGCCACTTAATATGAAACGTCCAAATTTCTTTTTTTGTCTCCATTTCTTCCTTCGAAGGTTTTGGAAATAATATGTAGAGCGCTACAGAGATGAACTTAGTGTCTTTTTCATAAATATTCATAATATTTCAATTAGTTTCTCCCCATATCCATTTCAAAATATATATATATATATATATTGAGTTAGCGAGACAAGAATCAAACCAGTTGGGCCCCTGTAGTGAGTGCGAGTGTGAATTAAGATTTCGCACCCGATTTCACAACGGAATCTCAACAGTTTATTAAGCACAAGTCAATCAAACGTGATACCGTATTCTATCTAACCTTCCCTAGGAGCCAGTTTTCTTAGATTTACACTGTTAACCAGTTTCCTGACAAGTGTGCCAGAAATTTTTCACCTTTCATTAATTCTTGTCATTCCAAAAGAAGAGGTCGCCTTCTAAACATCAACCTTTACGCAAGATTGAAATTCCCCGAAAAAGTGCAGGTTATCGACTCTATTGTTGCTATTGAGGGTGCTTTATAACACATAAGGATCAATTGTGTACGGTTATAAAGCTATCGTCACTTCAATTTTGCCAGCTCGGCCTGGATCTATTTAGTCACATGCAGACGAATACGACACAAGACGCCTTCATGTT
This sequence comes from Metschnikowia peoriensis, assembly GCA_030573015.1. NCBI lineage: Eukaryota > Fungi > Ascomycota > Pichiomycetes > Serinales > Metschnikowiaceae > Metschnikowia > Metschnikowia peoriensis. The sequence goes on along the minus strand of JAJMCO010000026.1, from coordinate 82,527 downwards.
GGAAAAAAGCAGTTCATTTCTTGAGCTAACAGAAAGCTCTCTTGAGATGAGGCAATTCAGACAAGCTCGTGAGATGTCGGCTAAAGCAGCCAAATTCCAGGAAGAGAATCAGAATGATTGGATCCATGGTCCACCAAAGACACGTTCCCTCATTACTTATACTTATCTGTCTTTATCTGAACAAAGCTCAAAAAACGAGCTATACTTGGTGCCAGAATTTACATTGTCTGACATTGGATCTTACGAGTCGACCCGCCATTCTTCTTTGGATATAACAAACAATCCCGAGACGGAAGCTCCGTCTATTGAAGAGTCCAACTTGCTTCAAAGTGACGAGTTTGAATCTTCATTTTCAGGACTATTACATGTGCCCTCTTTTTCATTTACACGTCCAGACAATGTTAAACCACAGGTTGATCTCAGCCAATATCTTCTACATTCCCATTTTGAAGTGGGAGATGTAACCTACTTTTTTGGTGGGCTCCAGTCAGAACCTTCAAAAGCATTGAAGTTGCTAGGAATTCCTCGATCGACAGATTCTTCGCGGATATCAGTGCACTTCCCATGCGAAATGCCCCCTTTTGTCAACAAGGACCTACTCATGTCGCCCTTCACTTTCCCGAACCCAAGCTTCTTTGTCTTCAATCCAACTAGAAGTACTGTGCATGACTACTCCAGACCAGTTTTCGACGAATTCGAGCCAGGTCACTTCTGTGACATGAGAGGTGTTCAAATCTCAGAGCATCAGGTATTTTTCTGTGGTGGCTTCAAGGTGAATGTGAACAAGGTTGATTTTGATAAAGATTCTGGCAGATGGATCGTGGAAAAGAGCATTTCAACTAATGAGAATGGCTTTATTTTGGATATTCGCAAATTATCATTCACAAAAATAACGCTTGTATCGAGACTGGAGCTCGATTATCGGGGAAGTATAGGGTCTGCTCTATGCTCCAACTTTTCCGATGAAGCTAAACGCCCAAAAGATGACATTTTTGACTTGCAGCCTCATTCGAATCAAGTTAATGAATTTTCGTTTGGGTCTAACTCCCACAAAAATTACCCCAGGTACACCCCATCCCTGTCATCTGCTCTGTCGCCTATCTCTCCTGAGTCTCCATACCCGCCTTTCTCCTCCCTGTCTCCAGACCCACCAGTCTTTCCTGCTCAGTCCCCATCAGCCTCTACATCCTCGAGATCATCAAAGGTTTCAGCTAGAACTCTCGAAACCAAGAGTGTGGACGATATTTATCTCCAGAAAAAAACGAGTGATAATGCAAGTTCGAGCAACACTACTTCGACTGCTGCAGAAACATCACTTTTTGAACTCGGGACAACCAAGACTGGCGTAGAAAAAGAAAGAAAAGATACAGGGTCCAAATCACTAAGCACAATAGGTCCAATTCAAGGAGACAAAAAGGTGTTTCCTTCTTCAGATTCGAAGCCAGTTTCAGAGGGTGTTGCGACCACAAGTCATAAGGTTCCTTCTATGATAGCAAAATCAAGCAGATTTTTTCACAGAAATCTGCATAAAGAACCGTCTACGGTGAACCTTACTCCCATAGATAGCTCATATTCTCATCATGTCAAGCAAAATAGGTCTAAGTCACTGGTGAACAACCAAGCCGAGATTCGGGCCTCGATGCATTCGCCATCTCTGAGGAACTCGAAAACTTTACTTGAATCACATGAGTATGAGGAAATGCATTCCATTTCTGCAGTTAAATCAACGGATTCCACTGCTGTCGATCAGACGCCAGCTTTGACTAAGAGAAAAGCTCAGGTCCCGGGAGATGCTGCAGACAGAATGGAAACTCAAAACGAAACCGACAAGAATAACGTGGTCATTTGTGATGCAGAATCACGTAAAGGTGACCAAAAATCGGGAATATCATCAATTTGCGTATACTTATTTGGAGGATTCTACCTTGTTTCTGATTCCAATGGACACCAAAGCTTTAAGGCAACCAACGATCTTCTAAAATTGGAGTTGATTGTGAGTGACAAAGTGGCATCGGATATTCATCCCGAGGCCTTGATTGATACCATTCATCCGCAAAGCGATAACATTCCTGAACCTAGGGGATATTTTGCGCATATTTTGACGGCTGGAAACTTTTCTGATGAAACATGCAATGTGTTTGGTCCAGAGTGCCGAAGTCAGACTGGCTCTGAGCGGCAAAAATCACCTTTAAATATCTCTGATGTGTTGTCCAACAGTGACAAGTCGACCCAAACAGAGCTGCTGAGCCAGAGCAACATGAATGTGGAAAATATGCAATTAATTATTCACGGTGGTGTTGATGAAAACCATCATGTCTACGGTGATTGTTTCTATTTCAACTTTGATAAAGAGTGCTGGGTCACTCTCGAAACATACGCCTATGACTACTACGAAATACCCAAAAAGCCTTATGAAGATGAAGACAGCAGCAAGCTTAAATTGCATACTCAAGTAGAAAATGCAAAACTTGTTGATGCTGAGCTTCGCAGTTGTCATCATAAGGCAATGGTCTATTGGGAAGGTAATAAAGAGTATGTTGCCTTCGTTGGCGGTTTCACCAACGATTTCTTGAGACACTTTGATCGTGTGCCCTACGAAAGTGATAAATTTGATGTTTCAAGGTTAGGAAAACTCCTGGTGACATCTGTGAATTCCAATCTTCTTCGTATCCCCGTACTTAACGTTCGCTCCCAGGTATGGAAATTCAAGCGGTATTTTTACGATATATCAGAGCTGGCCAAACTGGGATTTTTGGAATTGTTGCAAAACAAGTGTATGCAAAATGCAAGGTTGGCGATTAGTGGAGGCGGAATACTGATTGTTGGTAAGCAATTAACGTTTTGCCACGGATTGGTTCAGTTTGTTCCTGAAAAGTCCGCTGATTACGAGCCCATGCAAAAATTAGTTAACAACTCTTCAATTCTTTTGGGGGGACATTTTCACTTAACATTCCCAGGAATGTGAGATTACAGAAATGTGTAAAGTCATTAATTTATCCGACTCTTATTTAATTTTTCCATGTATCTTTTTTTTTTTTTTTTTTTTTTTTTTTTTTTTTAGGTTGCTGAGTCCACCCGTGCATCCGCACAAAAAAGTTTTCCACGCCTATGCAACCAGTGATTAAGAACGTTCCGCAATCACTACTCGATTACGTTTTTACAATAATTACACAATGTTCGGATTAGGCGGATCTCCTCAAATTTCATCTCAACAAAAAATTCAGGCTGCTGAGGCTGAATTGGACATGGTCACTGGCATGTTCAACTCCTTGGTTGAGCAGTGTCACGCTAAATGCATCAACAAGTCATATGCTGAGGGCGATGTCAACAAGCAAGAGGCCCTCTGTTTGGACAGATGTGTGTCCAAGTACTTTGAGACAAACGTGCAAGTTGGCGAAAACATGCAAAAATTGGGCCAATCTGGTCTGTTCATGGGTAGATAAATTACTTCATGAAACAAATATCTCTGGTACATAGTAACGATGAATAGACATCCATAACGACTTATAAGCTAAGGTGAAACACTGTATGGAGGGAACTTGAAAGGCCTGAAAAGAAGATGAAGCCGCCGGTCAAATTTTCATAAACGTAAATTATTGTTCGTCTTATGAAATCTAATTACAGGAAATTATAAACATGAGTCGTTGTTGCTGAACACTTCTAAAAGATCCCAAAGGCTCTCCCGACTCTCAACTTGAAACCTTCCCAGGAATCCATCTTTGGGCGGGCATCTACAAATACGCCACTTTCGCCACCACTGTAGAAATCAATCACGTATGGAACGCTCACCCCGCATCTATCCACCAACCAGTCATGTCTGTCAAACGGTTTTTCTTGACCCAACACGGCCATCTTGAACCAAGCGCGAGGAGTTAATTTCTTCAGGTCGCCTTTAAAACTGGTGAGCGAAATTCCACCACATTTCTGTTCGGCCTCTGCTATATGCGCCCTCTCCCAATTCATGATGTGTCTCCATGCAAGCTCATTCACTTGGTTGTGAATCGGTACAACCGTGCTCATATCCTCAGCTTGCGGAGACCAGTTCTTGCGCATCATGGCTTCGTAGAATTGTTTCTGTGAAGGGTAGACCCATTTCGAGCGGTCATCGGTACGAGGAATAGAGCTTATCTCACGCTCCGTAGGCAAATTGGCTTTCGATGTGTATTTGGGGTCTTTTTTCAAGGCATCAGATGTGCATCCAGATTCGACCTCTACAGCCTCAGTGGTTTGTTGTGTGGATACAGATACATTCCCGACCCAATTTTTCCTGGCTTCATGATCCACGGGACATTTTGGCTGATTCACTTCAAGATGAGATGGGGCCGGCTGTAGGTTTTCTGCAGGTGCAGTGTTTTTTGTCATTTTATCCATCCAAGCAGCGCGCTTTTCGTGATCTACGGGACATTTATCTTCGGAAGACATTCTCTTAATGATTAAATTGGAAGATATTAGATTCTGATTTTCGAATCGCAGTCTCTCGTTATTCCTAATGCTAGTGCTCTAATAGGTGCGCTGCAAAACCTCACTCATGTGTGGATGCACGGGTGTACATACTGTAATAGATAGAGACGGTTGAAAGAAAGCTCATCTAATATGAAGTTCAGCGGTCTTAATTCATTATTTCTTCTTTTTTTTTTCACTATTTCATTCCGATTTTTCAGAAAAATGGGAGGTACGCTTCAATAAAATAAAATCTCAACGTGTTAGTAGACTAACTCTTAGTAAATTTTCTTTTTCTCGTCAATAGACAACTCACCAGCGCCAGCATTGACAATAATCAAAAGACCACCTACAATCGACAAGGTTTGGAAAAACTCATACTTCAAGAAATCTCTGTTTGCGTTGTAAGACAGATACTTCCAGAACTGGTTCTCAAACATGTTGTAGACAAATAACTCTGAGGTCAACACAAAGGCAGCAATCTTAGTTTTGAATCCAATTACAATCGAGATACAAGCAACAAGGCCGCACAAAATGACAAAAACTCTGGTGAAAGACCAGTTTGCGGAGAAAACGAATCCCAAGAATAAAAAGATCATCAATAATCTTCCGGCCAATAAAAAGTATTTTTTGTTGTCTTGATTGTTGAGCATGGGCAAGCCTGGCATAGACAATGACCTTTTGTCTCTCACAAGAGAGTCAGAATATGCCAAAATCAAGCCACCAATCACAGATAAGTTTCTCAAGAGAAATTGACTGTCGAACATCAAGCCATAGAAGATTCCCTGGAAAAATACAACACAACACAAGGTAATAGTGGCAAAAGTTGGTTTCTTTCTCAAAACCAAGCAAGTTGAGCCAATCAACATCATCACAATATTGACCGCAAGGAAGAGAACAGTAAGCCAATTCCAGATTTTCCGGTATACATGCAAGTAATAAACCTGTTCACTCCATTGCGTGAAAATTCTAATGGCGTCCTCGTAAAAGGTGGCCACGATGAACAAGCGCCCAATTGCGGGTACATAAGGCTTAATTGGGGATAAGTAGGTGTCCAAAAGATTCTCAAATTTCTTTGAAAATTCCTCAGCTTTCTCTAATCCACTTAACTGTGACAGCATTGGACCAATTGAAGTACCTTGTGGTGGCGCCTGTTGGCTGAACTGATTTGGAAAGCCAGCATTGCCAAAATTATTATTTCCAAAATTGTTGTTGAATTGATTGGGTCCCCTGTAAGACATGGTTGCGTTCCGGTTTGTTAATGATCAGCTTCTAAAGGTATTCCTTGTTGTGATAATGTGTTAAACTGTGTAATTTTCGAGTCGGGTCAATCCTATTTACTGACAATCAGGATCGGGTTTCAAAAATGACTAGAGCGAAGCAACAAGTTCAATTAATACAGCAAAGACAATTTCTCGGAAATACAATTTCGCTTTATACTTGATTGAATTTTATTTTTTTTTTCAACTTGGATCTGTTTCCGGAATTCAATAGACGTTGTGAACACCTCACGGCTTCAAACACCGTCCTGGACCAATGATCCATCTGTATATGCAGGTAAATCAGAGGCGTGTGTTAATCAACTTGGTGCCAAACCCTGAACTTATGGACGGACCCTTGCAGAAAGCTTAAGCAGTTTTGTTGCTTCAAAATTAGGCTTCTCCGCTATCTTCTAAAAAAATTAGATCTTTGATTACGATCTCCTTTCAAGTTTCAAGTTTGAATGGACAAAAATTGTATATACATCGAATCGGCGAGGCTTAAGTCTTACAGGCATTAAGAGAGGCCGTGCGAATTTGATTTGCTTTTGCCAAATTGGTAATTTTACCATCAATCATTCACGCTGGTGATATTTCTCATACGTTATTAGACTTAGTTGGGTCGAGAATAATAATAATGATATTATTTAAAACACTGTCAAATTCTTGACCTACTTTCATTCTAGTTTGAAGACGCAGAAAGACAGAATGTTGGTAAATTATTTTCATTGCTCTCAATGTAACGTGTCCTTTTCCCCGCACCACGCAAATCACTCTACACGTGATATTGATCAAGTGGGCATTTCCCGGGCCACCTAAAAAGCCAACCATTGCAACATTGTGTTCGTGATATGTTTTTTTCCAAAGAAAAATTAAAGAAAGAAAGAAAGTGAAAGAAAGAAAGAAAGAAAGTGAAAGAAAGAAAGAAGGAAAGAATATATATATATATATATATGAAGGGAGATAAATGAACCCTTTGATCAGCTCCCAAATACATAGCGACCGGCGAATCAAAGCCCACTTTACGCCGTACTACGCCAAAAGAGGGCAATTAAATATATTTTTGTAACAGCAATGAATCTTATGTTTTTTTTTTTGTTTTTTTTTTTTTGACTGATACATCTGATTAAAGGAAGAGAGAAGTGGTACTAACCTTCAATCTCTAAAAACTATTTAGGTCATCGACTAGGTTTCCCAATGTACTAAGTTACTGAACTCTCCGACTTTTCGTATCATTTAAAAAAAACGAAAAAAATACTATTTTACGAAAAGTCACGCGCGCAAGACTTGCATTTCATTTTGAAGGTTACTGAACTTATATACAAAGACTCCCAAGTAATCTCAGTTGATGCGGTGGCTCAATGGTAGAGCTTTTGATTCCAAATCAAAGGGTTGCAGGTTCGATTCCTGTCCGTGTCATTCTTTTTAACAAGTTCTTGAACTTTTTTTTCGAATAATAAAATGAACACATTTAATTTTCTACAAAATTCTGCTGGTAAATTACCACTTTTTCCATTGTTACATAAACTTTACTATCGCCCGAACTAAGAAGTGAGTTTGGCTTGTCTCATGGTTCCATGCTCACGAACCTCGTTATCCATTAGTTCTCGTATTCTATGACCTCCGGCTATGGCGATTCCTAAAACAGACTCCAACTTATCCAAGGGCATCTTGTCCTCTAAAAGCAACATGGCTAACTTTTCACTTTTACCAACGACACCAATGGTAAGGCAACTCATGTCGTTCTCCTCGAGATTATTTAGGTCCAACAAAGGTGTCTGGTCGTGGATCCCTACACTCACAGCAGAAACATAGTCGTACATGGCTATACCGGCATCGATGAGTGCAAGCGTTATAGCATTCGTCATTGCCGAAAAAAGACCACCATCTTGAGCCAACACCTGAACGTTAATCTCGATAACAGTCTTGGGATACAAATTCGACATTATACTTTGTTCAAATGTCCTCTCTAACGTAGTCTTTAGCTCAAGAATTCTCTTTTCATTTTTGCTTCTTTTCTTCCGTTGCAATGTGGAGAAACTAGCAATGTTCAAGCTTATATCAATAGTTGCTTGATTCTGGTTTACCTGTGATCTTAAAGGTGGTTCCATAGGACCCTGAACCATGCACATCACCTTGGTATTACCTTGTTCAACATATGATGATCCATCTGATGAGTTTGGGTGGGTATTAATTTTGCATTCAAACCTGCGCAACTCATTCCACCTTCTTCCATCTACGCGCAAGCCTTCAGGGGAATATAATTCCATGCGAGACATACTCAGTTCTGTTGTGATTGCTGATTATTTTCACCGCAGTGATAACTTCGACTTTCACTCATCTCGCGAGGTCATGTATGTGCACATGCCTTTGGTCACGTGATGAATCTTTGCATCTCCAATGTCTAGTCAACCGTCAACATGGGTGGCTTTTCTTTTTTTTTTAACACTTTGTAAATAGATTTCTGGTGATATTCTTATCAAAAAGTAGTAATATCTTTGAAGGGAAAAAAAAAAAAAAAAAAAAACATGTGGCAGCAAAATGAATTTATAAGTCATCAACTTGATTTCCTTCACGTGCTCAACTACTTATTACAAAATAAAATATCAGCAAATCTTGTGAAACTATAGAGATTACCTAAAGTCCTTGACCAAGGGTCTTTTCCGCAAAAATAAAAAAGACGACTGCTCACATTAAACTAATTTATTTGCTCAGAATGCTTCAATGAACTGCGCCAAAGCCCAACAATTTGCGAGAAAAAAGAAAATGGAGCTATAGAGCAAACCTCGGGTGAAGGTAGATTCACCCAAAAACTCCAATTTGTAAGCAAAGAAGAGCCAACATGCTTGAGAAATAACCCACAATGAAAGAATGGTTAGACTCTTTCTCGAGTATGTCTGCGACAACAACTTAGATTGAGCAAGAAAGTGAGGCAAGAAAATTAAGAACCAAATGAAATATTGCGAAGTAATGACCTTATTGAAGGTCACAAATGCAAATGTTTGCACGAATAAGCAAGCTGTGATATTTTTTTGTGCTAGTATGAGTGGAATGACGACAGCACTCAAAATGAGTTGTGGCAAGAAAGCAATTTGTTCAATACTCTCAGTAAGTTGGTTCAACTGTTTCCAAACTGTATCATTGGTATAGAAAGTAGGGACTGAACTTGCGGATTTGAAATACAACATGATGTTGTACAACGAAAAGTTATGGCGGTGGTCGAGTCTTTTCAAGTGATAAATGTAAGAGTGGTACAAAAACTCGTACCCATAGATTTTGTACATAACGACAGTCCAGGCACTGAATGACATTAAAGTCACTATGAAAAATTTGACATTGGTCATATTGAGCCACTTCAATATTGGTATATTCTTGAATTTTGAGATTGATCCTTCAGCTGCCATATTGTACATAAGAGCTGGGAGGTAGATTATTGGGTAGATCTTGAAGTGAACTGACAATCCTAACCAGAAAGCCGCCTCGGTAAAATTACCACTAAGGTATTTATCTACAAAAATCATGATGATGAATGTGAGCACACTTTCGGAAGATCCTCGTGTGCTTATAGTCACTACCATTGGATTGAGAATCCAAATGGACTGTAGAATAAGCTTCTTGCGGTTAGATATGGCAAAGCTTGATCGTTCAAGGGTCCGAGAAATCAAAACACCTGTAAGAATATCACAGAGCATAAAGAGAAACTTTCCATAGTGAATAAATGCCCCACCCCAAGAATTTGGAACTAGCATCCAAGCCAATAGTGGAGTATATCGGTAAGTATCCCTTCTGTAGGGCGATAATCCATCATAAACATACTGCGCAGCATCACTAAAAACTAAGTAGTCAATATCTGTGTATTTCACCGGCAGATGGTTATCCTGATATATTCCGAAGAAAAAAAATCCCACTCGAAGAAGAGACCCTGCTAGTATCAATTGTGTGGATGATAATTTCAAAGTCATAGGGATAACTGGTCAACTTCACCTGCTGCTAATGAAAGGTGGGTCGAAAACAAAATATTGATGGTCGAACGCGTCTAAAAAGAGGAAGAGTCCAAGGGGTTGCGCGATTCGCTGGAGAACACTTAGAGAGCACAATTGATTGGGTGAAAAATCTCACTGCAATGAACGATTAAAATGGAATTTTTAAAAAGAGGAGAAAAAAAGAAATATCAAATTAAACACTTAGATTTGTGAACTCGAATAGTTTCCAATTCCATGAGGCAAAAATTTCCCATAGTATCGTGGTCTATTCTGGATTGGTGTCTGCACGAGTGCTGCGCTTGTCAGGATTAGCGCTCATCCTGCAGCAAGATGAGTCCATTATCTCATTTTTAATCTTGCCAGACAAATACCTTACCTAGTCCGAGTCGGGCAAAAATGGCTGATTCCCAAGAGCACGTCTATGCTGAATTTTCCAATTTCGATTGGGATTCTTTCACTGAATTTCAAGAGGGTCTCACCGAAATACTTCAAGGTCACTTAGAATCCTTGCAAGAACGAGACCCTTCTGTGAAAACTATTCCCGCCGCCGAGAGACAACAATTAACGGACCAGGCCAAGTCTTTTTTCTTTTGCTCCTCAACAGGTCACATTTTGAACTTGGACGACTACTACGCTTGGAAAAGAAATAATGGAGGCAAAATTACGCTCTTGGAAGAGAGCAGCCTGGAATCTCCTGAAGTAAATGAAGAAGCTTCCGAAGCGCCTTATTCTTCTAATTACCAGGAACTTGTGGATTTGATTGTTTCGGGAAAGCCTGTTCCGGGCATAAAAGAAATACCTGCTACAGTTTTGAGCGAGCAAAAATCCCAATCTCATGCAGAACTAAGGACAAAACCTTGGGAGAAAAATACAGAGCTTTAATCTGATATAGAGGACACTAAAACAAGCTGAGAATGGTCTTGGTTGGTGGTCCTGGTACAATCAGTTTTGGTTAAATTAGTATGTCGTATAAATGACCTTGTAAAGAAATGAATTTGGGGTTTTCAACAGTTAGTGCATAACCCTCATGACCGCCTCAAATGTAGCCAATGCAGCAGCATTTGCGGGAAACGAACGCAATATAGATGGGCCAAAGCCTCGAGTAAATCCTGCCAAGCCTCTTTCACGATAAATGTACCTGACGGCATCCATGTAGTGAGGAAACTTTTTCTCTGCTTTGATCGGACTGTCTGTCATGATGACCTGTTTCACAACATCTGCTGGATAAGCAAAGATCCAAAATACAGTTGCCGAGAGACCTCCGGCCCAAAAATTTATTGACGGCTTGGACATTTTGGTATTTTTCGTAAACCAGTCTGTGAAGATTTCATATGAGCCCCACCAGAAAATGAAGTTGGTTCTGAACACCATTGTGGGAAAGAGTCCAGAGTACCATGTCTTAGGCGAAATTTTCCACAACTTTTTCGCAACGTCGATCGGACCCGTGTAATTACTGGACTTAGCGTCGTATTGAACCTGGAGTCGGGCTTTGAATTGTTCAATAGGTGCTGCAACGAAAGACACCGTCCATCCACTTCCCAACCCGGCGATTATATGACCTAATAAAGGAAGTTTCTTTTCATCTGGATAAAGGTTTTCTTTCACTAAACGTCTATAAAGGTGTAGAGATCCAAGCATGACGGAGTCCATGAGAACCCACCCTGCCAAAGGTGGGGTGAAACCTTTGTAGAAACCGCGAACTCCTTCGGCTTTTAATGTGCTTTTCATACAGTCTATGGGGCCTTTGAACCTTCCCTCGGATGTCTGTAGGCGAACTTTCACAGTGTCAAACGGGTGGCCCACTGCATTTTTGGTAATACCAGAGAACATACCAGCCACGAAACCCGTATAAGCTGCAGGAGCTTTGATTTCTTCCGTCATAATTTTGCAGATTTTTAAAATGAAAGTAGTGGAGAAGCCTGCCTAGTGAGCCTTTCGAGATCTATAAATGTGACCAGTGCAATATGACTCGAGCCTGTCGCCGGAACCGGCGGTGTGCGCCGGAACAGCGCAAGTCCGGCCGATATGAAAAGAATCAATTATGAGATCTCTCCAAATTTATGAATCTTGAAATGATATTTTTTTTTTCAAAAGCGTATCACGTTAAATACGAAGTCTATTGGGAAAATTGTATTGCTTATTGTCTTGGTGGATTCTCTCATATCTGAATCTGGTGAAAAGGGTTCAAAAATGAAATTTACAAGTTGCGTTTAACAGCCTGCAAAATTACCACATACTATTTGAGAAAATAAAAATACAAAGAAGAAAACCCATTTCTTTCTCCTCAAGTTTTCTTTGAATGAGAGAGAAGCTTACATAAGAACTGGTAATTTTTTTCTACCTCCAATAACGTTACTTGGATTTATTCCGGTAAAAACTTTGCACTTTGGCATGCAGCAATTTTACTATTCCAAGCACTTAGGCCTTCCCGCGCACTTACCCCAGAAAGCCCGTACAGTCCTTCTGAAGGTTTAAGTAGACATCCGCAACTGTCAAACGCCTGTTCTTTCCTTGCACATCATGAGCCAACCATCAATCAAAACAGAGCCAGGTATCAAGCAGGAGCCAGATGCTGGTACCCCACGTACGATCAGCTCCACATCCTCAACCTCTTCATCAGTAGGTACAGGAAGCCAGTCAGCACCTTCCGAATGGAACACCATTCCCCTCAAGGCCTGCACTGCCGAAGAACTACAGGATACGAGACACCATATTCTTAAGTTTCACACAAAGCAAGATGTGGATATCATGAAAAACTTCAATAAGCCAGTGAGAATGCACAGAAAGGATCCGCAGAACATTCAGTTCCAACTCTCACGGCAAGAAATGGACCGAAGACGCCGCGAGAAGGCTGCTGCTGCCAAGGCCGCGGAGGAGCCCGAAATAAAAGATGAAAATGGTGAAAATGTGGGCCAGGTAAACGATGGCGAGAAAAATGGCACAGACACCCAAGAAAATGGTCAAGGATCGGCTGATATGTCCCAGGTTGCACCCGATGGAGGCGCCCGTCGACACCGTAAAAATTTGTTCAAGAGGAAGACCAAACAAGTGCATATGATGGACGAAAGTAAGCGTAAATTAAGATATGAGGAATATTACCCTTGGGTTATTGAAGATTATACCGGTGATAATGTCTTTGTGGGGAGCTATGAGGCGGGATCTACGGAATCTACTCATGTATTGTTCGTGTTCGACAAAAACTGCTTTAAAATGGTGCCCGCAGAAAAGGTCTACAAGTTCACGCCGAGAAACAAGTATGCAACGTTGACTCTAGAAGAAGCTGAGGCAAGAATGGAAAAAAATCTGTCCGCCCCTCGTTGGCTCATGAAGCATATGGATGAGGGCGGCGAAAGATCAGACATGAGGTTCAGACGCAACGGCGGGGAGTCAGGGTCTTATTCAAACCAACAAACTAGCATGAATCGAATGCGGACAGTTCAAGGTGGGACTCATGATAGGGACTCTGACCATGATGATTTGGACTTTGAGGAGGAATTCGCAGATGACGAAGAAGCTCCGATTATGGATGGTGATGAAGAGGAAAATAAATTACTGGAAAAGAAGATAAAGAAGGAAATGCTTAAAGCTGCGCATTTTGATGGCCAGCTGGATGCTGGCGATGATAGTGACGACGATCTTAATGATTTATTTGAGGTGGAAAAGTCCAGGAAGGTTGATAAGGAGGGTAAGAAATTGAAGAAGGTCTTGAACAAAACCGAAGGTGCAGTATACGAAAGTGACAATGAAGAGTCGAATCCGTATGTATCGCAGTCAGATTTGGAAAGCGATAATGAGTCGGAAACTGAGGTTACTATTAAGCCTGAGCCCGTGGATGGTGTCGAGCAAGAGAAAGAGGAGCCGAAACCAAGAACTGTTTTTGTTTCCAGAGTTAGTAATGGCTTGGTTGTCATCAATGCTACGAAAGAGTTTTTGCGCAACTTTCCACATGGAGAATGGAATCCTAATGCAAGAAAAAGACCTCAGAGTTTTGATGATGCGTCCCCTACAAAGAAGGTGAAAAGAGAAGATACTGGCTCAGTTCTGCCTACCCCGGAAAATTCTAAAGTCAACGATTTAGACAACTCCGGAGTGAATGGTGAGCTAGTTACAACACTGGAGGTGTTGAGCATAGTGAGGAAGAATCCACTCACAACGAAAGAGTTACTCTTGAATTTGAAGAACAGAATCGGCACCCATAAAGACAACAAAATTCGCATTATTCAAATTGTAAAGCGGAATCTTAAGTTGGCGGATGGAAAGCTACAATTGAAGGAATAGTGACTGAAAATGAACGTGTGGGTTACAATTATTTTTTAGCGATAGATTTAACTCCACATAAAATTGGAGCAAATGCATGAAGTTTAAATATTGTTTTCACCGACAGTAAGTTTGGCGTTGAGCTGGTGCTTTAATTTCTATATGGTAATTCATGAGTATTAATTTACAAGATTTCGACGATCTTGTCATCATCCTCATCACTTTCTTCGGCTTCAACATCATTTGTTTGCTCATCTCTCATCAATAACTGGACCAATCTATCACATAAAGCGGTGACATCATCGGAGTCGGAAACCTTGTGAAGCTCACGAACCAAAGGGTAAACAGACTTTTCTCTCAAGAGTTCTCTCATTTCTTTGGAAGTGCTCAACAATAGAAGGGACTCCAAGTGAGTGTTCAAGATAGTCTCAACTGGTTCTCTCGCTTTATCGGGTGGCAATAATTGCAACTCATCAGGCAAGTTGAACATATCATCTTCGTCCAATTCCTCAGGTCCTGCAAGTGGCAAAAGAATGTATGGCAACAAGTTGATTCCCTCATCCTTGACTAATTTTTCGTGAGATTCCACATCGAACAAGGAATTTTTGATCGTGGAGGCTACACCCTCACGACGAATTTTACAATCGTACTTCTCAGTGAAAACCAAAAGCTTGGATATTGGAACCACCTCGTCGTATGATTGTTCTGTGATAAAGTAAGATCTTCCTAATTTCAAACGAGAGATGTCTGAGAAAAAGTATGCAAGATAATCGTAGTTAGCGTATTCATTCAAGCTCCGATCGTAACCTTTAACGAAACAGTCCATGAGACAATCCATTGCTTTAGTCAGCTTGAAGAACTTTTTTTCTGCCTCCGTATGTTGAACTTCAATATCAAAAATATATGTGATTTGATCATTCTTGGCTAGATTAGCGAGCAAAATGGACATTAAGTCAGCATTGATATTGGTGGGTCTGATTATGGATGATACCAAATACTTCAAATACTCTTGGTCTTCAACAATAAGTTTCCGCACAAATGGATCATCACACAAGTTTGCAAGAATAGTGACGGATTGCGTGACTGATGTTTTGCCCGTATCTCTTGACAACTTTTTCAAGTCTTTGATAGCTTCATAGTTATCATATGCAAAGACTTTTTGATGAGGACCTTGGGAATAACCAACCAAATTATCAAGTGCTATTTGGACTACAGCAGGTTGAGGGGAATGCAAAAACCCCACTAATTCTTCTAATTCCGTAGGCATTTTAAAAATTATCCGGATGTAATTCTTTTTTTCTTTCTTTTCTTTTCTTTTTTTTTTTTTTTTTTTCAAGTACATCATGTAACTTGTGCAGTCCTGTTGCTGCACAATATGGTGTGAAATGACTTGTGGGATGATGAATCGATGATGTCAGAAGGTGCGATGATTAATAATCTTTTGCGACACAAGAGCAGATACGCATATACATATAATATTTCTAAGCTAGTTTTTGTTCTTTAAACTTGATCCCAATTCAAAAGAGTAGAAAAGCTATTTCGCTTCGAATATGTTCGTCTCTGGGTCTTGTAACTGATCCACGACTTGCAAATAATAGTAGTAGAAAGCAATAATTTGTAAATGGCTGTCAAAATCGAGTTTTTCATCAACAGAATGAATGTTTGAGTCCAGATTAGGAATACCAGGAGAATATCTGAAAATATTTCGTGTCAAGTCCCAGTAAGACTTGGTGTCAGTATTTCCCGTACCTATGTAAGGTGCAAAAATATATGTTTCGTTAGAGCCCTGCGATAACAAATTCTCATATAAATATCTTAAAGACCCACCGAATACGTCCCAGATCTCATCTCCAACAGGAGTCAAAGGAGCTGGTTCCAATGGCTCATTGGTAGTATAAGTAAAGAACCCTTTATCAGTCTTTTCTAAAAGCACCTCACCATCACAAAGAAGCCCTAAGCCAAAATCTTCCGCGAATCTTTTCACGTCAGACACAACTTTTTCTCTTGTGGACGCAACGGACTCCTCCACGGCAATTCGATGATTGATTAAGACCGAGGCATGCTCAGGTAGAGCGTTTGATTTCACACCACCATGGATAATGTCCACAGCCTGCGATGTCGTCACTGTGTACTTAGTCAGCAAGTCATGAGACAAGTAGTCCAATAACTCACGGTTGGCTTTTTTGTTCAAGTGTGCCTTTAGTATAGTCTTGCGAAGCGCTGGTTCAATTGTTCTTGAATGCTCTGCAACACACTGTAAATGATTTAAAACAGGATTGACATTCGAAATGACGCTTTCGAATTCCCTGTCCTCAATAATAGAGATAATTTTGGACAAGAGGCCAATTGAGGTGTGTTTTGGTGGAACAGAGGAATGACCCCCTGGGGTGTAAAGCTCAAGAATGGAGTTCAAATGCCCCTTTTCACTGATCGCAGGTGAAATATACTTGTCTCCCTCAATTTCGACATACCCAGTCTCGCCCTCATCGATAATCTGATATAATGAAGATGGCCCATACTTTTCGAGTAAATGCTTCGAAATTCCTTCCGCTCCCAAACCCGCAGCTTCTTCGTCATAGCCAAATGCCAAGATAATCGTCCTTTTTGGGCTGAATTGACGTTCCGAGATAAGAAGTTCGATAGTCTCCATTAGTCCAACAAGTAGGTCTTTACAATCCAGTACCCCTCTTCCGTACAAGTACTTTCCATCGTAAATCCCATCAAAAGGAGGAAAAGTCCATTGATTTAATGTCTCTGGCTGAACAGGAACAACATCATAGTGGGCCGCGAGCATGATCGGTTTTTTGCGAGAATCGCCTCCTTCCCAAGTGTACACAAGACCTAATTTGTTGATTTTCTCGAGTTTCAAGTGCCTATGGACCAAGGGAAAAGTCTGCTCCAAGTATTCATGAAACTCTTCAAACGGATCCCATCTACTATCCGAAGAAGAAGCCTCTGCTGACTCTGAGTCTCCTGAAATGATCATTCCATCGTAAATCTGAGTGGGTACGCGAACTGCCTTTTGCAACCTACCCAAAGACACATTTCTGAAATTTTCATCATGAAGAATAGCTGACAAGGTATTCTTGTTGTAAATATAATCAGTTGGGTCCAATTTATTCACCAATGGGCAGAGCGAGTCAGGATTTTGTTCATTTGCGGGAAGCGCAATGTTAAAAAATCTCGAGGGTGAAATAGGGTGCCACCACACCACGACCGATACAACAGAGATGAGGGAAAGGAGGAGAATTCTATTGAAAGAATGCTTTTTTGGTTGATGATGAATTGGTAGATCTTCAGACTTATCCCACATTCTGAGTTGTTTCTTGAAAAAAAATGAAATATGAGACTATCTGTAGGGAAATCCCTGTGCCCTATCACAGCCCCCCCGCAATTTTATTGCTTATCTGCCAGAAGGTCAAAAAACAATTGGCCTCGAACATTAATCTCGTAAAATAAATAAAGCCAGCACACCCGAGTACATCAAATGCTAAAGAAAAGGCAATTGTAAATGTATGATTGAGCGGAAATTTGGGTTCTTAGAGCTCGGTCAATCTTGTTCAGCAATCTACGTACGGCCCTTCTTTTCATCTAGTTCACCTTCACGCCTCCACTAACTTGGGAGCAAAGAGATTGAAACAAATAAGATGTCTTTTTGTTTCTCTAAAAAAAATCTAAATTTTTTCGAAACTAGATCAAGTCTCGTTCGAGACACATTACGACAACTTACACAGGGAAGGTCACAATCATTGATACAAAAAATACAACTAATTACACCCGGAAAACAAGCAGATATTTTCCTATGTATGAAATATAAATAACTCCAAATTAAAACAAGGAGAACCATTGAACTTGGTCAGCAAGAGTCTTTTCCTTGGCGTACTTGACCAAAGGATTCTTGACGTCGCCCTTGATGGAAAAGCCGTGCTCGACACCAGAAAAGAGAGTAAGCTGATATCTCGCTTTAATTTCAGCCAACTTGGCTTCGGTTTGATGTCTGAGCTCAGTGGTGAAGATTGGATCAATCTCCGCAGCAGAGATGACGAGTGGCTTTTTGATAGCAGCAACCTCTTCAATAGTGACAAAAGAAGGATGAGCAATGGCACCTGCGGTCGCGTATCCGTCCTCAGCCAAATGCTGGATTGTGTATTTAGCACCGTAACAGTATCCAATGACACCGATGAAAGAGGACTCACCCACTTCCTCACGGAGTGACTTCAAAAATCCATCCACGATTGGACGAGTAACTTCATTAGGGTGCTTCTCGAGCCAAGAAGCAAAATCAGTGGTGGGACCAACTGGGTCGTTCTTCAAGATGTCTGGCACGTAAACCCTGTATCCAGCTTTAGCCAATTCATCCGCAACCAACAAGGTGTTGTTGAATTTATGGCCATGAATGTCGGTCAAAATCACAATGACCCTTGAGGTGGGATGTTCGGAACCAGTAACGTAAGTTTCCAATCCATAAACGGCTTGATGGTTGCCTGTAGGTGTTCCTTCATGGAAACTGGAGAGAGTACAGCATTTTCCGGGTGGGTTTGAGGCCATTGTAGATTTCAGATGTGGGAATAGTGAGTTATGAAGAAAGTGTGGCGGCTCGGGTTCTTTAAATTTCCCGGATTGTTTGTCACGTGATATTAACCGACTTAGCAATTTGAGGCTTTACACGCGGATGTCAATTTCAAAAGTCATTTCTTTTGCGGGTGAATCTTGCCGGAGGGAGTCTATATACACCCCTTGCATATGAAGTGACGTAAAGTGCGGGAGCAACGAAATGATACATCTACTTCACACCTTCTGCTTTAAGATACAATCGAACTTGCGAGAGGCTTTGAAAAGACGAAGGCTTAGGATCAGCTTAGAAACATGAATTTATGGCAGTAATCTGATGGAGTGAAAAGGAAGTAGTATTACTTATAAATAAATGGACAAGAACGAGTCCATTAACTCACGTTGTGAAGAGGAGAGTGGAGGTGGAATTCTTGCAAACACACGTACAATTAACCACCGTCTTGGGTAGCTAAATCTCGTGGTCAAGAGGGGTAAATTGTGTCATATGTCTATTTTGAAGTGCGAGGTAACGAAAATCGCATACACGAATTATATACTGGCAAACTTACTTGTGCGTTGACTAGTAAAGAATACACACCATGCATACACGATATATATGTTTATACATATATACAACTGCATTAAGCTCGTGGGCGACTAGAAAAAGCCAATTGTATAGTGAGACGAAATTCCGGAAGGTGGAGTATACACACTATGCATATAAGATTTATATATTCGCACTAAGCATGTCCGCCTTGACAAGCGCATGAATCTGTGAGTTAGTAATGAACTTTATGGGATGAGATCATCAGACACCATCTCATGGTGTGAAAATGTAAGATAATAAAAAAAAAAACATACGTCTTGTATCGAGGCATTGATGAGCTGCCTAACTTCCAAGGCTAACCAGACTTTCATCATGTTGAGAGAATCTTCGTTTTGAAGTAGCTCTTTACCTTCTTTCAGCGCTCCCAATTTTCTTAAAACTGGTAAAGAACTGCAATTGTTAGTAATCTTCTAGAAAGAAGTTTGGACCTTATGAGGAAAAAAGAATTAGGAGGTCCTGAAATCAAGTTTCTTCTGTAGGAAACCCGAACATAATTGCATATACGAACCTTGCAAAAAGATCTAATTGTGGATCAAGCTGTCTGCCTATTCCCTCCAATAATAATATAGCGACAATCACAGTGATAAAGTCTCCCTCCATTCTAACATGATGGGACCTGACCATTGAGAGGACCTGGTCAAGAAGATCCCCGATGCTAATATTTCCAAGAGTAAATGTTCTTTCCTTCATCCTGTCAACCAACTTTTCCACTTTAAGTGCAAAGATTTCCTTGTTTAGGACGGTTTCTGGAGTTCTAGATCTTTCAACCATCAACTCGCCAGCTTTGTAACCATCGAATTCAGACAATGCTTTGAACAAGTCAATAAAGTTAATTCTATCGTCGTGATTAAGTTCGGTAATGAGGCCGACATCCAAAAAACATATTTCTGCATGGTATCCGTTCTCATATAAACTTTCAAGTTTTTCGCACCATGCATCGCTATCGTTGCCCAATGCCAACAATTCTTCTGTAATTCTGTTGGTTTCAGTTTCATTACTCGACTTGACGATCTTGTATTCTCGTTCATGTTTGTACATCTCATTCTTGTAGAATCTGACAAGCATATTACCCGGGTGAAGATCTGCGTGAACGAAGTTATCGAGAATTAACATTTGAAGGAAAGAGTCAAGTCCTTTATCGCTAACTTCCTTCGACAAATTCTTGCCAAAATTTCTCTTTAACGAGAGCATTTTAGACATAGGGACGGCCTTTATATACTCTTCGACCAACACGTCTCTTGTACTAAAGTTCAAAAATGGTTTTGGAAAGTGAATATCAAGTCTGTTGCGGAAGTTGTAGCGAAATTTGGCCAAGTTCAATGCCTCAATTCTCAAATCGAGCTGTAATCTCATCAAAATACTAAATTGTTCAACCTCATCTGGCAAAGAAAGCCATTCCATTGTTGGGATGATATTAATCAAATTGGCAAAAAACTTCATTATGCGGAGATCACGGTTTATTTTGACTTCCACATTTGGATGCAAAACTTTGATTGCGACTTGCTGATTAGACGAAACTTGGCTACCTTGTTGCTCTGTAACTACCATTCCCTCCCAAAAAGACCCTTTTTTCTTCTCAGGGGCCACAAAACCTAGTTTCTCAGATCCATTGTCTTCGGCTTTGGCTTTAGAAATGGCCTTTTCAGACAACTTGGCCAAATAAACCTGCGCAATCGCCCCCACACCAACGGGTTTCTCGTCAAATTCGTCAAAAATATCTTCGAAAGGCATACCAAAGCTCTTCGCTAGAATTTTCTTTGTTTGCGAGAATGAATGAGGTTTAGCATCTGAGTGCAATTGGCCTAATTCATCGCACAAAAGCTTGGGGAAGATATCTGTTCTTGAAGCCGCCCATTGCCCCAACTTGATAAATGTAGCACCAGCAGCCTCAGCAGTCCATCTTAAATACTGGAACCAAAGCTTGGCACCCTTTCTTGTTCTATCGCTTGTTTGTTTATCTTTGGGGCCCAACCAACACATGGGGGTCGCTAGAAGCAAGGGTACTATCAAAGCACTCAACTCCAAAAATCTTGCTATTGTCTTGAGAGGATCAAGAATAAAATCTATAATAGCGAATTTGAATCGATAGAAAGCTCGGCTTATCAATGGCCCTCTTGATTTCTTAGAGTTCCTGTATTCGTCAAAAAGCTCCTGTTCTTCTTTTCTAGATGCTCCGTAGAGACCATTTTCAAATGTATCTGAATCTTCCAAAGGTTTTAATTCATGAATTGACGTATTTACAGGATATACGTCATTGAAAAATGGAGTTTGGATAGAGCAAGCAGAAATAACTCCGAGCCCAATTCCGATGTGGAAACTTGAGTGCTTGTTCCGGGACCAAGACCAGTTGGAGCCATTATTATTTGACTTACTGTCACTATCAATAATCCCAGATTGTGAATCATGCCTCATTCTAGTTGATATCTGGAATTGGCGAAACGGTTGGCATGGCTTTGACGTTTGTGTGATGATCCTCCTGTGGGCCACCGAGCCCCGCAAACAGTTAATACTCGAAGCATTGGCGAAAGGAATTCTTATTAACAAAGAGCAGTGAGGAGATAAACCGCTGATCAATGAACTTTTTTGGAGCATATTCGCCGGCGATATTGCTTTAGAAATTGTAGATTCTGGAGTCTGCAGAGATAAAAGCAAGCTTGAAGCGGCACGGAATTACGCGCAAGACTACACGCACGACTACATGCACAACAGCATTTATTGCTCGGACTTCAGTTGAATTTAAAAATTACTTTACAAGAGCGTTAAGATGTGCCTTTTACTATTGATGATTTAAGTTCCTCTTTGTATGAGCTCAGATAAGTTTTTTAATTCTTTTTTGCTATATTTTTTTTTTTCGTTCAGCGATTGCAAACATCGAAGTTAGGAGCTCCACCGGATTTATGAGCAACTCTCGTTTTAAAATAAGATTCACTCTACCACAACTATTTTATTTTCTATTTTTAAATAGCACTATCGAAAGTCTGCCAATAAAGATACAACATCAGACTTATTCTTCACCTTCTAGTATATGTGTTCTAAGAATCGACCCCCAAAAAAATAACGTGCATGTCCCCTTAGGGTTTCTCATGTCACCTCGTCTTGCCACAATACTATCATGGGCATTGAACAGATCATGATAGATTGGAACCTTAATCCACTTCAATTCATTCAAATTCCTCACTATCATTTGATGTTGTTCCGAAAAGGGAAGCACAACTTTATCCTCGAACAAGGGGATCCTTTTGGACCCACTCCAATCAAGTAAATTGGCGTGCTTTCTGATGATTTCGTCATACTCAATGGTTGGTATTTGAATTATAGGCTTTTTCTTTGCGATCATAGGTAGTAAGGATACTTTGCTCTCCAGCTTTTTCTTTCCAGCATCATCAGCCTCGCCACTAGAATCCTCCAGAGAGGATGTCCACCCAGATGGATTTGCTTCAAACATGCCCGCAGTGAGTGCTTCAGGGTTCGAAGTAGTACGATTATTCATATTGAACTCCTTCTCTGGCACTTCCCCCGACTTACTCGCTAGCTTCTCCTCAACGGCTAATACGTTCTCCATGACATTTTCTGTTAACTTGGAGGTGTCACCTTTGAAAGACTCGTGGCGCGACAACTTTTTTCTTTCTTGTCTCCTAGAGTCGCCTTTTTCAGCCCGTTCGGTATTGATTGACCCTCCATGGAAAACAGAGGTCCTGACACCCGCCCAATGCTCCACAATATCTGGCCCATCTATAAGCTTTATCTTCAAAATGCTATATCCAGATACATACAAGGATAAGCAAAGAATCAAAGGGAGGTAGAAAGGAAACAAAACCAAAGACGCAAATAAAAGTAAGGTGTACCGAATAATCACGTTGGATCGTAAAACAGATGTAGCCTCTTGCACATTCCGATGTTTGATGTCCATATTACGAATTTTTTGTGTTTTTTCAAGATCAACAAACTTAGGCCACACCGTGACGTTGTTCACATTTGCTGGGGGCGTTCCTTCAAAGTATTGTATGTTAACAGAGTTTATCAGATCGAAAGGGGAAAATTCGGTGATGAAGCTGGTATAAAACGGGACAGTTCGATCGTTTTTGATATTGGCTAATATGATACGCTTTTCAAATAGTTTTAGCCCTTTGATATAGCGCGATTCTAGCCTCGACATACTCACCAATAGATTTTCTGAGTCAGCTAAAAATAATTGAGAACCTGTTTTCCCGAAGAGATACTTGCCAGTGGAATTGGCCAATTTATCAAAAATGTTGTCCTTGAAAAAATGAATACCTACGTGAGGTGTTGCGAAAGTGCTAAAAAAGACTGGAGTTACTTCATCGAAGAATCCCAATTCATACAAACAGCCAATGACATACCTGGCGATTAAACCGCCTAAAGAGTAACCCACGATGCTGATTTTGGTGACGCGACAATTGTTTTTCAGCTTGAGTGTTTCAATCTCATACAACAAGTCAGCGATAGTATTCTCTGCGCATCTCTGTATTCCATCATAAGTTTTCCAAAAACGAAAAGATGATGGCTTGATGGTGACAATTTTCTCAGCAGATATGGGTGAAAGTGACTTCTTCACGGCTTTTTCGATTGCCAGCATATGATTAGGATTTCCCCAAAGGCCATGAATGAAGAGAAACATATGTACCTTCTCATCATCAACGCGGTTATCTTTTGGACGTTCACCCTCTATAGCAGCATTAGCCATGTGTGTGTGTTTCTAAAAAATTATATCGAATTGGGGGCAGACAACAACGAATCTGTATATTTTATGCAAGGAAGGCTAGATTGGAGAAAATATGTGGTTGGTTTTGCAATGTGTCGAGCAAGACCTCTAGGATTTATGACGGCGACGGGGGCGTTGCAAACAAGGAGATACGCAATACTTGGATATTTTAAGATCTCACTTATCGCAATCAGATACCGGAGAGTCACGTGAGACGCGAATGTTGCTGAAGAAGGATCCGGCCTTTTGGAATCTGTTCAGACCTTGAATTATTCCTCTAAACAACTTCAATTTCAACACACACGGGCCGAATAGTTCTACGTGGATTTATTTCTATTCAATCATAAGCGCAATCTTTTTATTTTGACTCGAATTATATAGTCGCAACTTTCTGCCCAGAGTAAGCCGCGCAACTGACGCACCAGCTGAAGTCGTGTTAAAACCATCCACTTCATACTTGACTTTTTTTTGAGAAGATATTAAACACTCCACAGTAATGGCACTTTTTGGATCAACAGCCTCGCCAGCTTCAGCGGCTGCGCCCGTTGTTACTCAGCTGTCTAATCAAATTAAAACACAGTTGCAAGAACAAATAGCACAAGAACTCGCGGTCGCAAACGCTACCGAATTAGTGAACAAGATCACTCAAAATTGTTTCGACAAGTGCATTGATCAGCCACAAGACCAAATCTCGCCACAGCAGAACGTATGCGTTAATCAATGCTTGGAAAAGTATATGAGATCGTGGAATGTTATCTCTAAGACTTATATATCGAGAATCCAACGTGAGAAGACAAATTAATACTGTAAATAGCAAGAATTCTATATCCGTCTTCCCTCAATATGTAGCTTTGATAACCTTGTATATTTCGCTTAACAAGATTGGTCTTTTTAGTTTGGCTTAATATAATTTCATACCATGCTCTTGTATCTTAAGCGGTCCCTATATCGTCGTCTTAAATGGTCACGAGTTAAGGACCAGTGATGGAGTGCACCCGCTCAACGTACACCACCAAAATTGTCACATACCGCGCTCGCAGTGGCGAGGACTACCGCAGAATCACTTGATATCCTTTGGAAACAAACATTATTTGACAGGACAAGCACCATCAAAAAATAAAAATAGTCAAGTTGTTACCTTCCAACCTTCAAGAATCTTAACTTTAATACTGAATCATGAGTACAGTCTCCTCCGACTATTGTGCCGAAAGCTCGACCGTCCCAATTGAGCACAGATTCAACCCATACACTGACAATGGTGGCACTGTGCTTGGAATTGCTGGCGAAGACTTTGCTGTCTTGGCTGGTGATACTCGTATTGTATCTGGATATAATATTAATTCCCGTTACGAGCCTAAGATTTTCGACGTGGGTGACAATATCGCGATGACTGCAAACGGGTTTTCTGCTGACGGCGCCGCTTTGATTGATAGATTCAAGACTGCTTTTAAATGGTACAAGTTCGATAATAATAACAAAAAGTTAACAATCCGCTCTGCTGCAAGATATATTCAACATTTGTTGTACGGAAAAAGATTTTTCCCCTTCTACGTCAGTACGTTAATTGCTGGTTTAGACGAGGAGGGTAAAGGCGCAGTATACTCTTACGACCCAGTAGGATCTTACGAGAGGGAACAATGTAGAGCTGGAGGTGCGGCTGCTTCATTGATCATGCCATTCCTTGATAACCAGGTCAATTTCAAAAACCAGTACGAGCCAGGTACGGACGGTAAAGACAAAAAGCCATTGCGATACTTGAGTTTGGATGAAGTCTTGGAATTAGTCAGAGATGCATTTTCGTCCGCTACAGAAAGACATATTCAAGTGGGAGATGGCTTGGAAATTTTTATTGTGACTAAAGAAGGAATCAGGAAGGTGTACTACCCATTGAAGAGAGATTAGATGAATATCGACCAAGACTACAATATTTTTCAGCGGTTTGATTTGAGTCAAGTCTTAAAAATACTACTTCAACGCACTTTGGGTACAACAAGCTAATTGGACAAAATATGATTATATGACTCTCCATTTTCAACTTCAACCTTTTTGCCTATACTGGAAGCTCGAAAGTCTTGCCTTGCAAAACCTTTGTGTAGTAAATGTAAAAGAAGTCTGAGTAAATAATCGTCTGCAATACACCAGCGAGTACAGAAATATAATCCGACCTACTCTCAGCAAAGTATCTGTAAAACCAGTTTGGAATGTAAAGGCCCCGATAAATACCCAACGCAAAAATGTAGTGAGTCGTGATGTTCTCTGCAGATCCAGTCTTTTGCAACATGTATAATTGAGGAAGAATAGCAAGTGCTTCCAACCACAAAGAAAAGGACCACGTAACTTCTCGAATACTGTAACTATGGGTGAATATCAAGCAAAGCACAACCGCTACCAAAGCCAAGTATTTTACAGGAAACGTGTCAATGTCCTCTCTTATTCTTTTGGAATATTTGTGGGTCATTAAATACACCGTGTATATGGATGTGGCGATGAAAAATATTTTCATAAAGGAATTGTAAACAGACACGAATTTGTAGAACAAATCCACATAGCGGATCAAAAATACAGCAACATAAAGCACCTGAGTTTTCAAAGACAATCCGTCGACCGATCTATTCGTTTCAATGGAGTATAACAATATTCCACTACTAAACATATGAGAAAGGTCAGCAAGAAACCGAAACAAATTCATTATGGGATTCAGAAGTTACTTGAGGCGGGATAATTTTCAGCTATATGGAGCCTTGATGTTCAAACTAGCCAGAGGTGTTTCCGCACTCAAGTTATGCTGCTGTGCGCGTGGACTGGGTGAGGTGTCCGTTCACGAAGCTTGGTGGAAACTTTTGTGGTGTGCATACTCGTTTTTACATATGTATGTCAAAAGTAATGAATCTAGCTTAATTAAGATCTTCTACAATTTATAATAAAGCCAAGATAGACAAATCATTCTTAATTGGACCCGTCGCTTTTTTGGGGGACGTCAGCAAGTCTAATTTTGGCTTTTATTCGAAATGGCAATTAAAACATTGCCCTGTACATTCCTATTCTGGCAAGATTTGACGAAATGCTAGTCCGGGCGGAACGGTTTATAATTTCAAGTAAAATAATTATAGAAGTATATCTTCTAGCAAGACCTGATACTGCTCTTCGAGTTTCAAGCCAGCAAAATTGCTTGTGAGTTTGCCTTCCACGTAATTCATTCCCGGTTTGCGTTGCTTATGACCATCAAATTGACAAGTCTCCTCAAAAAGATATAAATTTTCAAAATTCTTAAACCAAGTACCTTCTTTTTTTGATTTAAAATCTTTGAGAAAAGTCTCCACCCCCTTTGCGTCAAGCTTAGAATTTGTCATTGAATTAGTGGAAAGCGTATTATAAATCCCGATGTGGTCTCCCTCAACCATGACCAACGAGGGGGTATTACTCACACGATAGATTTCCATCAACTCTAAACCTCCTTCTTCCATAAATTTCAACGTAAACTTGATGTTCAGAAAGCGCCTTGCAAGTAGTTGATAGAAATGCCCGGGATAGTGATAATTTGCCCAAAGTTTATCTTGTTTGTCAACAAAAGCAATGAGAATTGGTTTTTTATGACCCGCATTGTCTTCAATATCCCTCATGGATGAAACTGTTACTATTTTGTTATCTATTTGACTGGTATCTGGATCGATCCCAGTGTGTTTCTTGATGAAATTGTGTAAATTCAGGACCAGTCTGTCATCCGTGAACGTGGTAACCCGTTTCTTCAAATCATCATATAACTTGAGAGTAGGAAAGTAATTGACATCAAACAAGTTCTTGAGATCTATATTTTCGCGCCCGTTAACTCTCACAACTTGGAACTTTGGATCCGAATTGTAGATGTATGATATATACTCAAAATCTTCATGAAATGCCAGACAGTATTGACAATCGGGAGCATAGAAATAAACCAACGAGATTGGTTTCGCCACGATTTCACCCACGGAAGATACTTCAATAACATGCAGCAAACATAACACTAAGAATAATTGAAGAGCAACCCAGGTAAAGATCATCTCATTCGCAAAATTGGTGGAGATTTTACCTTACCGCTCAAAAAGTGATGGTCTTCGGAGTCAGATCACGTGACTAAAAATATTCAAAATGTAATCAAGGTTTACTTTGGCTTTATGCATCCACCCATGGTGGCTTAGGAAATCTCATCTAATGACTGGAAGATTTCCTTACTTTCGCCGATGAATGGTACAACAAGTGGACCAGCATTTGTAAAGCCGTTTTTGTGCAAGCCAAGTTGAGTGCGACAAGCGTAAATTCCTTTTTCGGGTGGTTACCAGCCATCCAAAATATCTGACAAAATACCTTGGCAAAAGAAATAGACATATGCTCTTTTTGATTTTTTCGATGGCTCGATATACATTTAGAAAGTCTTCGGAACTTGTCAACTAATAAATACTAACAATTTTAATTCGATTTCCTGTTAAAAGCAAACCCTAAATTTCAGACCCTGCAGCTGGTGGACTTGCACATTACTCGGAAAAGTACCAGCACTAATTAACTAAGCAATTACCGTTGAAAAGGCCGCGCAAATTAGCCTGCGTCAAGCATAGGCCAGCAAAATTTCAGCTCAATTCGAAACCAAAACCAGCCATTTCATCTACTGAAAAAACATTTTTGCTTGCGCAAAAATTATCCCTTAAATAGACGTAATATCTCATTGTACTCTATTCTACTTCTCAAACCTTATTGTCCTTATTGTCTATCTTTTTTTTCTAAAACAATGAGATTTCCAATTTTTGCAACTTTGCTTGCAGCTGCTACCGCGACCACAACCTCCTCACTTTTGCCAACTTTCACGTCCACAATAATCTCCTCCACTTGCTCTAGCTCGTCATCCAGGGTCTATTATGGGAACTCAACCAGCCTGGAGCTAGACTCTATTATTTATGAGACTGATAGTGTTACGAAGCAGAACACGTTGACAATGCTCCAAACGTCTTGCTCTAATGATGAATGTTACGTCACAACCATTCTAAACACAATTGAGACCGTTACGGCTACCGTCGATGGTATTTTAACAACCTACGTGACAGCCTCTCCATTTACTGTCATTTACAACGATCACACAACTTCAACACATAGCTCCATTGCTGTTGCTTCTGACACGACCAGTAAAACCAGCTACTTTGCTTCCGAAACTGGGCAGTTTCCATCTTCCAAGGTCAGTTCGGTTGCCCCTGAGACTAATCAAGAAAGCGTAACAGTACCAACAAAGACTTCTTCTAATATCGGATTCTCTGGTACTACGAGCGCAATTGAGTCAGATAGTGAAACAACAATTGGTGAAACTGTGACTCTTCCACACACAACCGTTTTGACTCTTACTTCTTGTGTTGACCATAAATGTCAAATCACATCTGTCACCACTGGTGTTACTGTTGTCACCACCACCGTGGATGGCGTCAAGACTGTTTACACAACGTACTGTCCATTTTCAGGAGAAGCTACGTCTACCACGGTTGCGGCTCAATCTTCAGATGCCCATGCAAGCCACCCCACCACTGGTGTAAACGCTAAGACTACACTCGCAAGCATTGCTACCACCTTGCCTAGTGCTTCTGCCGCCGCTTCCAGCATTGTCATTGAGAGTTCAAAAGAGACGAAATTCCCAACACAGACTTCTTCTAATATCGGGTTCTCTGGTACTACGAGCGCAATTGAGTCAGATAGTGAAACAACAATTGGTGAAACTGTGACTCTTCCACGCACGACTGTTTTGACTCTCACTTCTTGTGTTGACCATAAATGTCAAGTCACATCTGTAACCACTGGTGTTACTGTTGTCACCACCACCGTGGATGGCGTCAAGACTGTTTACACAACGTACTGTCCATTTTCAGGAGAAGCTACGTCTACCACGGTTGCGGCTCAATCTTCAGATGCCCATGCAAGCCACCTCACCACTGGTGTAAACGCTAAGACTACACTCGCAAGCATTGCTACCACCTTGTCTAGTGCATTTGCTTCCGCCTCTAGTCAACTTGATCCTGTTTCTTCAACCACGGCTGTCGCGCAGGGTCCAAGTGTTAAGCCAAATGTGACCACTGCTCCTACAGCGTCAATCTCTAGTGCCTCTGCAAGCGTGCAAACAACCATTATTACAATTACCTCGTGCCAAGAGAATAAATGCTCAGCCAGTCCCATCACAACAGGTGTTGCCTACCTCACATCCACTGTGAGTGGCACTGAGACCATCTTCACTACCTTTTGCCCATTGACTGGCCAAAAAGTTTCATCGGTCGACACAGAAACTGACACACCTGCCTCCTCCAAAACACACGAGTCCATCACCATCAGTCCAGCAGACAGCACGGCTGTTTCATCATCATCTACAAAGACTCTTATTTCCAATACCGCAGGGCAGAGCACAATTAATGTCATTACTAATAACATTTTGACCCAAACCAAGACACCTGTGGCTAGCTCTGCCGTAAGTTCTAGCACAGCATCCGCTGTTAGTGCTACAGCATTCGTCAGTTCATACCAGGGTGGTGCCGGGCGTGCTGTTCCCGTCGCACTTGCGTTGCCCTTGGTATACTTATTTCTCTAGTTCTTCAGGGATTTTAAATAGACATCAAAAATAAACATAATGAATTAGAAATTAAAACTTTCTTATTACTCGGGATTTTCGTCCATGCTGAATTTTATACAAAATACCGCTTGTCTTATAAATGATATTATTGAATTTGTGGGTTTAAATGTTGGTATTTATGTCCACCGCTCAAAAGAGATTCTTGGAATAATTTCTGGATCCACCAAATACAGCCAAATTCAAAATTTAGCGCCAAATCATTAAATAATCAGGTATCTTGGTCAATCTATGTAATGAATTTACAAATATTGCAAACGGAAATTCTTGTTATTCGTGGCGCTCTCGTGTAAAATAGGATGTACGGATCTTCAAACTTTCTATTCAACATTGAAGTGATTTTATAATCAATCCATCAACTCGACACCAATGAATGCCTACGATGTTTTCATAGATCCTACGGTGATCTCTGATTGTATCTCATGCCACTTCATCAGTTCGACTGAGAGACATTTGATCGTTGCCAAGGCCACGATTCTTGAGGTTTACGGGGTATTGAAAAAGAAGCGTACTGCGCCAAACAAAGGATTTCAGTACAAGTTAAAACTTATTGATTCTTTTAAACTCCAAGGGCTCGTCATAAAATTGCAGCCAATAAGAACGCTTGAGAATCCCTCTTTGGATTACGTTCTCGTTTCCACAAAAAGTGCCAAGGTTTCTTGCATCAGGTGGGACTCAATTAAACATTCGATTTCTACCGTTTCTTTGCACTTTTATGAGCACGCTTTACAGAACGCCACGTACGAGAAAATCTACGAGACTGAATTGCTCGTTGGATCACCTTCAAATCCATTGTTTTGTTTGCGTCGCAATAATTTATTAGTGTTTCTTCCATTCAACAGTGTCGATGATGATGAAGACGAAGAAGAAGAAGAGAATGAAATCGATGGCAATGAAAACGGTAATTATGAAGGATCAGATACAATCATGAAAGACATCTCTGATAACAAGGTGTCAAATCTGGGGCTGGGTACTGAATATGTCAGGGGTACTACAGGCAGCATTTTAGATCATAGCAAAGGAAGTACTTCTGGTTTACAACTTTTTGACTCGAGTACTATCATTGATGCTGCATCATTAGATCCTACTGTTGGAGATATCATAGACTTCCAGTTTCTTCATAACTACAGGGAGCCTACGGTCGCAGTTCTCTCACACCAGAAGAAAACCTGGGCCGGTTTAATATCTCAAGAGAAGGATAATGTGGTATATTCTGTATGGTCGTTGGATCTAGCTTCTGCTTCCGCCACAACAGTTTTCAAAATCAGCAACTTACCTTTCGATATACATCGTATTATCCCCCTCATGGCTCCGCTCAATGGGTCGTTGGTCGTGGGGTGTAATGAACTTTTACACATCGATAGTGGGGGTATATGTCGTCGGATTGCGGTCAATCTGTTTGTTTCAGATACTACATCTTCTATGAAAGACTTTTCGGATCAATCGCTGAAAGAATTAAAGTTGGAGGATTGCTCGATCACAATGATTCCAAATGATTCTAAAGCATTGATGGTCTTGAAAACGGGTGAAATACACATCATTTCTTTTGATTTAGATGGAAAGACGATCAAAGGCATCAATTTAAATAAATTGGAGAATTCTTCATATGACGGCATCATAATGGAGAATCCGGGAGTAATAGTCGAGCTAGAGGAAAACTTACTTTTCTTTACTGGACGAAGCTCTGATTCTGTACTCGTCGAGATTGCCTATTCAAATACTAACACTGATGCTGAGATTTCAAATGCGGAGAATCAAATTTCCAAAGTTGAGTATAACGATGCCGATGCCGATGCCGATGACGATGACGATGACGATGATGAAGATGATCTTTATGGCGAAGACGACAAAACAGAAATCAAAGCGGCTCGTAGTGGTACACTTACACTTGTCAAGCATGAAGTTATTAAGACGCTAGGACCAATCCCTTCCTTTGCTATGGGAAAATATTCCTCTGAAAAGTTCGTGGCTAATCTTCAGAACCCGTCATTCAATGAGGTGTCAATAGTTGCGGCCAGTGGAGTTGGAAAATTGGCGCATCTTAATGTGATGACACCCACATTGCAACCAGTCATTAAGTCTTCCCTCAGATTCTCCCAAATAAACAGACTTTGGATCATCAGCAACAAATATCTTATTACGTCCGACGATTCCAATCAAAAGTCAGAGATATTTGATATCAATCTGTCTTATGCGCGAATTCCATCGAAGCATTTCATAAACACAGAGTTGACCATTGCAATGCATGAACTAGATAATGGAAAGTTTATTCTTCAAGTCACGCCCAAGAAAATTCTTTTGTTCAACGACAAATTGAAGAAAATAGTTAGTTTGGAGAAACAATTGCAGGAATTTGGAGATGCTTACATCATCAACAGTGTGTTCAATGACGAATTTCTCATGATTTTTTTCTCAACGGGTGAGGTCGTGATCTATAGCATCAACACTTATAACAAGATGTTCACCAAAATAGAACTTCCAAAGTTATTGTCTGAGACCATTATCACCACTGGGTATATTACTAATTCCAGACTCTTGAATGTTGTTCTGAAAGATATCAGTGTTCTTACAAATCGAGGACAGAAGAGAAAGCGTGATGGTGAAGAGAGTATACTACTGGACACTAATACCGCCGCCAGATCAAAACTGAAGACCTTTGTGCTTGTTACAGGTGACAATAGAATTGTTGTGTTCAGTAGGTTTCATAACGAGAAATGTTTTCAATTGAACTCAGTGAACAAATTCACCAATCGTCTATCACTTGGCTTCTTCGATATCAATGGTGCTGATCCTGACCCTTTTATCAAGCAAGTGATTCTCAATGATCTTGGTGACGAGATTGCAAAGGATGAGTATTTGACAATTTTAACAGTTGGAGGTGAGATATATACATACAAGTTGTTCTATGATGGTGAAAATTACAGTTTCGTCAAGGAGGTTAACTTGCCTCTTACGGGTGCGCCTCAAAATGCGTACCCTCAAGGAACGTCCCTAGAAAGAAGAATGATTTATTTTCCAAATGTCAGCGGTCTCACATGTGTAATGGTTACAGGTATCGTTCCTTATTTCATTACTCGCTCGAGACATAGCCTTGTCAAGATCCACAAGTTCTCGAAGATACCGATAATTTCATTTGTTCCATATTCTGATGATAAGATAAAGAATGGGTTGATTTATCTTGACACAAACAAAAATGCCCGCATAGTCGAACTTCCAAAGGAATTCAGCTACGATAATAATTGGCCTGTCAGAAGAATTCTGATGGGTGATACCGTCAAGTCTGTTGCTTATCATGAGAGCTCGCATACTTACATCGTATCGACATTCAAAGAAATTCCATACACCTGTGTGGATGAAGACGGAGATCCGATAGTTGGTACAAAATCAGACAAGCCCCCGGCCTTGTCGTATAAAGGGCATATTCATTTAATATCTCCGCTTACGTGGACCGCTATCGATTCGTTTCCATTAGAAGATAATGAAGTTGGCTTGCATGTAAAAACGTTACCTCTTGACATTGGTAGTGAAAGCAAACGTTTCAAGCGCAAAAAGGAATTGGTTTTGGTCGGCACCGGGAAGTACAGAATGGAGGATTTAGCGTCAAATGGGTCATATAGACTCCTTGAAATAATTGATATTATTCCCGAGCCCGGTAAGCCCGAGACAAATCACAAGTTTAAAGAAATGACCCATGAAGATACCAAAGGAGCAGTCACAGCGATTTGTGATGTAAGTGGTAGATTCTTGATTGCGCAAGGGCAAAAAATTATCGTTCGTGATATCAAGGATGCTACAGCAGTTCCTGTCGCCTTTATGGATCTATCTGTTTATGTATCAGAAGCAAAAAGCTTTGGAAACTTAGTTCTTTTTGGTGACACTTTGAAGAGTATTACGTTAGCAGGTTTTGATGCCGAACCTTTCCGAATGCTTATGCTTGCCAAGGATACTCACGGAAATGATGTGAGCTGTGCAGATTTCATCTACAGAGATGAAGAGATTTTTATCTTAGTTGCTGACAATGACAACAAGCTTCACGTGCTTCAATATAATCCTGAAGATCCTGCTAGTGCCAATGGTCAGCGCTTACTTCGCAAATCCTCTTTTAACACAAATTTTTCCACTACTTGCATGAAATCTATTCCAAAACATGAACAAATCTCGGGATGGACTGACCCCATTAATACGCCTTTGCAAACAGTGGCTTCGACTGCAGAAGGTGCCATGTATGTTGTGTTCCCTGTTGGTGAGAGTACATACAGACGTATGTTCATATTACAACAGCAATTAATGGACAAAGAATATCATCACTGTGGATTAAATCCAAGACTGAATCGTATTGGAGGAATTGAGGCACAGCCAGATCAGACTTTGCGACCCATGCTCGATTGTGAAATCTTGAAAAGATACGCAAAATTAAACCAGGATAGAATGCGGGTCTTAGGGCAGAAAATATCCATTAAAGGCACCTCTATCGACGTATGGAGAGATTTGATCGAATTCGAAAACGTGCTAAATAATTTATAACCTTATATATATATATTTAGTTAAAGAAGTCGTTGGGCTGTAGTCAAGAGTGCACGGTCGTAACTATCGTGGGTGCGAAGTGTACGTCGGTATTTTTCTCGCGTCTTTGAATTAAAGAAGAAGTTGTTTCTGACTAAAGCAAAACACCCTCCACTATTTGATTGCAACAAGAAGAAAAGAAAATAAAGAAAATCTAACTGAGTACATCTTATCTTGATTTAAAACTTCTTTATTCTCAGAAACGAAAAAAAATTCACTTACAGATCAATGAAACGCAGATCCATTAAGAAGAGTGTTTCATTCCAGGAACACGTCTCAAGTTCCTCAGATGAACTAGTGGCTGTCAGGCTAGAGCTCCCAGGAGAAGCTAATTCAATATTCGCTATCCCAATACATCTCTTACTTGTCCTTTACTCGTTATTTCGCTCTGGACTCACTGAAAATCCCTACCAGTCAATGGTTAAAGGTCTTGTGAATCT
This sequence comes from Metschnikowia peoriensis, assembly GCA_030573015.1. Classification (NCBI taxonomy): domain Eukaryota; kingdom Fungi; phylum Ascomycota; class Pichiomycetes; order Serinales; family Metschnikowiaceae; genus Metschnikowia; species Metschnikowia peoriensis. The sequence goes on along the minus strand of JAJMCO010000026.1, from coordinate 47,076 downwards.
TATTGTTTTGCAGGCCATATATGGATATTGGCTTGCTCACATTGATAATTTGTCAAGATTAAAAGGAAAGAATACGCATGACCAATATGGCAACATTGCTGTTCTAGTTTTCTTATCGACAATCATTTCAATGGTGTTAGCCAATGCCATGTTTATCGTCTTGATTTTATTTGGTGCACCCATGCACGGTTTCCTTAAAGAAACTTATTTGTTGGCGTGTCATTTGTCAATAATTGTTTTCCAACCTCTTCTCATTTTGTACAGACTTGACTTTGTCCAATTTGCTAAAATATTCGAGAACGATAAATTGTATCAGCTTATTTTCCACAATCAAATACTTTCTTCGTGTCTTCTTACACTTTTGGGATCGTGGCTTGGTGTAATTCCCATCCCATTGGACTGGGACAGACCTTGGCAAAATTGGCCTATCACAATTTTATGTGGCGGGTATATAGGCGCTTTTGCGGGTTCTATTTTGGCGCTTTTTTTGTAACAGCTCTGCCTGTGCCATGGGCGGCTGGAGTTCTCTTGCAGTTCTATGAGTTTGTAGCACATAACTAGAAAACTTATCATATAGAAAGTTTAAGTCTTTGAATATTAAATAAAGATACTTTTTTTAAGGAATGAAAATTTTGATCTTTGGCAGCATCCAATTCACCCACTCGTCAGACTCTGTTTTGTCTCATCTATGCGGCCAACCAAAATATCAATCGCACAACGCCAAATCCAGACGCGCCATCAACTCACAAATACCAACACAACATGACTGGTTTTCCCAACCTTCCACTGACGAGAGGTGATACTGACGACGATGCTTCTTTTCATCTCTTCGGACAAATAAAGCCGGCCCGATCAATCATAAGATCAAAATATGATGCACAAATAATGAGTATTTTAAACGCTTCTCGCAATAACAAAAACACAGCGAGTACTGGGGTTATCAATGAACAATTCGAAAATTTTGTGAATGAAGATTACACTTCAGATAATGAAAGTGAAATCACCCAGGTCGAAGAAGAATTGCTCGAAAAATCCAATCATATTCCTAAACGCAAAAAAAAGACCTCAACCCTTTCAAATGAAACATCTCCCAGAATGCTACTGTTCCGAACTAAGAATTTGGTGATTTTTGGATTTTTATTCGGAGCAATTTTGATTACTACTATGCAATTTATGCCGTTATCATCTAAAAACACAATAAACTATTCTGCGTCATACAATATTTCGCATGTCGATTCTCGTTTACAGGAAGTGGAAGAAAGCATTGTGGTGTTGAAGAATATGTCGCAAGCACTTGATAATCAATTGGATCTAGTGGACTCCAAACAAACCGATTTTTTTACTTCTTTGAAAGCAGATTATGAGACAGTTCAAGAGCAATACAGGGACTTTCGAGCAAATGGTTACATGGGCCAAGGACAATATCAAAGACTCCACAAAGAAATTGAGGACCTCCGAACAGCCCTTGATGGTCTTGAAATGCTTACCGAATCCCCAAAAGATTTGGAAAACCGGTTATCAAAGATCTCAAACAAGCTTACTCAACTATCAAATGCGAGTGCCGATATTCAGGAAATAAAAGCTCAAATTATTCAGGATCTCATACAAAAACTACCAGCACATGTTCCCGTATATGTTCAAGACAACAAAATTCATTACATTCCGGAATTTCAAAAGTTTTTGCAAGCCTTTGTTGAAAAGTATGGCTCGAAGACAGCACAGGATTGGAAATCGTTTATAAGGGAGGGTGATCAAGATTTCCAAAATTATATACAAAGATTAGTCGATGTATCCCATGTGAACTCGATTTCGAAAGGTGACTTTGAAAAAATTCTTAACAAAAGGTTGGCCGAAATCAGTGACGAAATTAGTAAAAGATATTTAAAAATCTTAGAGAAGGTTGATCTAAGCAAGAATATAACGAAGGTGGACATGGCTGATGCTGGGCATAAAATTGTGCTTGACAATTTGCTAGAAGTTATCGGAAAAGGTTCAGTGCGAATTAATTACGCTGATTACAGTCTTGGATCTAGAATTCTTGGCTTTCTTACAACAACTGGAAAAGATTCTTCTTCCCAGAAAACTTTCGCAAGGAAAGTTTTTCTTGGCTGGTATGATTACTTGAACTCCAATGGACTTCGAGCCCCCAAGAACTCTAAGCTCAATGCAAACAATCTTCTTTTTGATGGTGGTGATTATTGGCAATGTGAGGCCAGACGGTGCACCTTTGGTGTTCGCTTGTCCAGTCCTATCATTTTGACCGATATCATTCTCAACAACCCCACAGCCGAAAGGCCAGACGGCTTGTACTTGCCTACAAAAATTTCAATTTATATCAAGCCAAAAAAGAGAGTACAAGCCAAGAAATTAGAAGAATATGTCAATATTGCAAATTACGATACCAACTTGGGCAGTAACAAATACTTGTCAAAGTTTTACAAAGTACACGAGGTCGAGTTAAAGGGAAAACTGGTTGTGGAGCATATACAAATGCCATTAAGCTTGGTTAATATGAAAATTGTTATCCGTGACATTTTTGTGAAAATCGAAGCCAGAAAAGGTGTCACGGGAGTTTACAACTTTAAGGCATATGGGCTAACAGAGTTCAATTCTTTAAAGTACAGCCAAGAGTTTGAGTCTATCCTTGACCAGCTACCGCACACTGCTGCAAATTTGCAAACTGATACTTGGAACTCCGATTACGAGAGCTACACCATGGAAGACGATGATTACATTTGAAACTTTTTTATTATTATTTAGGAAAATGACATATAGGTTTAATTACAAGGAGTAGAGCCCACTTGAATTACTTTATTCCTCGTCGTCTTCATCCTCGTCGCCACCTTCGAGAAACTTGCCCTTGACATCCTTCCACAACTTTCCTCTGTTGTGGGCTTCGTACCACTTGGTAACACCAACATCGAAAAAGGCTTGAAAAGCGAAAGCTCCTGCAAAAATTGTGCTGACGTAGACGGAGTTTCTTTTGATTAATGCAGAAAACTATTTAGGTTAGTACATCCAATGTCTCGCAAATACGGAGCCTCCATTTTGACTTCCACTTTGACTTCCACTTTGACTTCCACTTAGACTTCCACTCAGACTTCCACTCAGACTTTCACTTTAATAAACACTCTATTAAATTAAACAAAATTTTTTGTCCAGAGGAAAGTAACGTTGAAAAGAAACAGCAGCAGCTGTTTCCTTGCGCTGAAAACTACACCACTCAAATTATTCCACGAGTCGTTCCAGAAGCACAATCTCCCAAAGTGATAAGTACCTCACTCCTTGAATTAATTATTAGAGGCGACGGATTAGTCATAATTGAAACATACCATTTTAATGCTATGAATGTAAACGAAGAAGAAATGTCAGTAGCAGCGAGCACGTCTTGTATAATACAATTTTTTGATTGGATGCTTTTTTCCGTGGCGGATTGCATGTAACCATATTCGCGAACTCTACTTGGTGGGACTCAGGGCCGGCCTCCTAGTCACACTGGAGATCTAAAAATTAGGGCATAAGTTCATCCAGTAAATAGCTGTACATTTATTAAGATTACGATTACAAGTTGGTATTCTCTAGTTTTTCCGCGACTTGGTCAGTCTTCTCGGGCGCAGTTTTGTTTCCAGGGTAGAATGTACCCTTGTTCTTGACCTTCTTGACCTTCTTCTCCTTTGGTGCCTCGACAGGGTACCCATTAGTGGAGGCATCTTGGAAATCCTTGCTATTTTGATAAGCTTCTCTGATAGGGGCCAAGAGCTCGTTTATCTTATCGGCAACACCGGCCTTCAAGTCCACTGGAGATAATTTTTCGGAGGCAAAGTCATCCTTCAACTGTTCAAAAGACGTGTACTTAATTGGTCCACCATATTTCTCAGGTCTATCGATGAAGAAGTCAAAGACACCGTCTTTATCAGCCTTTAATTCTTGAATAGGTTGCACAATATTTTCAAGAAACGAGAGAAGCCCATTGTCCTCAACGTTTCCTGGCGCGCAAAAGGCCGAAGCAATCTTTTTCTTCACTATTTTGGGCTCTTCCGTAACATCGATTTTTGAGTTAGGATCAGATGCACTCATCTTACCACCTTGACCCAACCCTGGCACCATTGGGTTCATCAAGTGTGCTCTCTTCTTGTAACCAATACCAGGTAAATTCTCTTCTGCGAGCACAAAAATCTTTCTTTGGTCAACACCGCCGAACTGCACATCGACATCCAAATACTGTTCATCGAGGGCCTGCATCAATGGGTAAATTAAGCCCGAGAGCAATGGGTTGTCAACTTGCTTCACAACATCTGCGCCTGCTCTCTTAGCATCGTTTTGAGAGACCTTGTTTGACAACTTAAAAAGATCCATTGTGTATTCGGCTTTGAGCTGGTATTCCGAACCGACCACAAATTTCAATTTTTCGATCGGGACATTGATCGACTCCAAAATTGTCTTAACAACTAGTTCGTAGTATTTGGCACGATGTTGCACAATTTCCAAAGGCGCTTTCATGTTATCCAAGTAGGCGTGCAAGTCTGCAATCAAAACTGTGACTTCACATCCTGCTTTCAAGAAGTGGGCCAACTTAATCATAGGAACAAAGTAACCACAGTGAGGCTTGCCTGTCGGAGCAGTTCCCCAGTAAACTTTTAAGGGTCTCTCATTTTTCTCTAACACTTCCTTGATAATTTGGGTGTTGAGGGCTTCTTGGAGGCCTTTAGTGATAAGGTTAAACTTTTCGTCAGCAGTCATTTTGCATCAAAAAGTTGTTTCTAAAAAACAATGTCTCTATGTCCTCTGTTCTTGATCCTCATTTTCGTCTTTTTTTTCAATGCCGCGTAGCATTCCCTCATACACCCGTGCCTCTTTTTCTTTTATTAACGTGAGTCACTAAATTCAGTTTACCCTGCCACCTGTAAAGCTTGTCTATAGCCCTCTGCTAGTTTCAGAATCCGACTTCATATGCAACATTTTACAATACCACCTTCTAATTTCTCCTTCTTAATAAAAATGAAAACGATTTTTTTGAAGCACTTGTTCGAGCCAAAGAAGTTTACTAGGAATCGACGAATTTGAGAAGCGACTACGTTTCGGAAAACTAATAAAATGCATTTTTTTTTTGTAAAGTCAAGTTGGTTAATTGTACAGTATATTTTCCGGCAAAAGTAAAACCAAACTTAAAAATAAATATTTATTGGTAATTTACTATTAAAAGGAGGTAATTGCTCACGAGCGGAATGCTTAGTATACTTTTCTCCGGAATATTCTAAATATCATTGATTTTATCAACAAAGTAATCTGGAATACATGTTCTAAACTTTGAGCTTTTCAAATAAGCTCCTTTTTCTATTATTATGATTATTATTATTATTTTTTTTTTTTTTGATATTCAATGAGGATTCAAATCTTATAAAACTCTCCTTCCACCCATTTCTCTATTACTCTCCCTCCGATTTTTCGAAATGGGGCACCAACCATGAACTGCATCTGAGATGCGTTAGGATCTGCTCACGCTATCCTTTTGACAGAATTTTACCACTACCCATCCCATTTCTATAAAATAAGATGCAAGAACTAAAAAAGTTTCTAGTAGAGCTTCCCAAAAATTCAGGGTTTAAAGATGATAAAAATCTCAAAAAATCTGTTTACAAAGCGCTCTATTATTCAGCAACACACAATGGAAAGTACTTGAACTTACTATTCCGTGACCTGGCCCTTCAGTCGGATGTCGATCCATGGCTGCGTTATAGCAACGAACAAAAACCATTCTATGAGCATGTTATTGCCGAAGATTATACTCATCCGCCGGATCAGGTCTGTGGTCGTGTGTTACAAGCAAAAGAAAAGGTATACCGCTGTATAGATTGCGGTTACGATGACACGTGTGTCATTTGCTCACACTGCTTCAGACGAGAGGACCATGAAGGGCATAATGTTTCTGTTTACTTATCGCAGGCTAACGGGGGCATGTGTGATTGTGGAGATGAAACAGCATTCGTCAAGAAACTCAATTGTGCGTGCCAGGCGAATACCTCTGAGGTTTGCCAACTCTCTGAAGAGTTCAGATCAGCTTTACGAGACACTCTAGTGACAGTTTTGAACTACGTCTTGGATGTTACCAACTACTCCATCAACACCTTGCCATTTATTCACAAGAATATAAATGGTCAGGGTGGTTTACATATCACATCACAGCTTATATCGGATATGGGTTCTCTTCCCATGGATGTTTATGGTGAAGAAGATGTAAACACAAGCGACAAATGGTACTTGGTTTTGTGGAATGACGAAGACCACGACTATCTCGAAGCAGAAACTGGTATCCGGTCGGCGACTGGTATGAGTGATCAAAAGGCCAAACATGTGGCGGATGAGATCAACCGCAAAGGAAGGGCCATTCTTAAGGAGTCTCGTAACTATGCCGATTTACTTGTGAGTCAAAAGTTTGCCCAGGCTGATGGCCTAGTAGCCACCATCTCAACCGCTAGAGACTACTCTAGAGAGTCAATTATCTCGCAGATGTTCAACTGGATGAAAGACATAATTTCTTTCAAAGGTAATTCAGCATTTAGAGATACTGCAAAGAACACTTTAGCACAGGTCTTATTGGAGCCGGGATTTGAGCTCGCGAAACCTATTCCGCGTGAATTTCTCACGAGCGAGTCCTTAGATGTTGAAAAAGGGTGCATGCTGAATGGAATTCCGCTAAACGGCGAATTCGCTTATCTGGGCACCAGTAACGTGAAACCAGATGTGAGGTTCGAAAGTTTAGCTGATCCGTTGGAAAATTACATGGCACAAGGGTCATTCTCAAAGTTAGTAAAGACTCGGATTTTGTACCTCTTGGCATTTGAAGTCCGATTCGTTTCAGCCGTACGTAAGAGGCTTACAAGATCCATCATACCCGTCCTTTTTATTGACCCATCGATCAAGGCCAGTTTTTGTGAGCATTACATTAACGCATACCCCATGTTAACTTACATCTTGGCTTCTTCTGATCGGGAAGAAGAACTAGCTTCCTCGAGTGATATTTCCGTTCAACTTTTCACGTGTCCCAGAACAAATAAGTGGATTGTTAACTCTCGAAACCTTCCAAAACTAATTTATCCTATGTGTAAATTAATCGAAGACCAATCCTCGGCGCTCAACCTGGATGGCTTTCCTAACATGGTCGATATTGTTTTTGATATCAGGAGCAAGAGGGAAAAATCTGCGATTCAAAACACCGTTAGGATGTGCATAGAAAACTTTACGAGAGTCATTACAAAAAATGATGAAACAAACCTCTTGAATTATGTTTTAGCGAGGGAGACTTTGCCTTTATTTTTGAGTTTTTTAAGGTACTTTCAAGGTCTCTCTCCGGTGGAAAGAAAATATGGAGATCATGTGGAAAGAGAATCTATCACCGAATTTTACTCTTTCGCCCTGAAAGCAGTTCCTATATCAAGCATAGTGCATCATGCAACAAAGGTAGGTGACTTGGATGAAAAGTTGGCAAAGAAGGCAACTATAGCTATTTTCAGATACTTAGCGTCGAGGCAAGTGCTTTCAAAGCATGTGCCTTTCAGAGTCAGTAAAAATCCTGTCTCGCCTTTTAACCCAATCAACTCCTTTCTCTCTTTCATTTTGCAAGAGTTAGGTATTGAGGCTGTTCAAGAATTTTTTTGTGACCCAGATACGAGGTTCTTTTCCGTATCCGACTTTTCACTACGGAATATTGTTCTTGTGAGCCAAGTTAAAATCGGACTTTGGGTTAGAAATGGTATGACGGTCACAAGACAAATATGTTACTTGTTAGACACTCTGGCTGATGTCAATTATTCGCGGGATTTATATCTTAACCAAGTGGCTGCAACCGTTGATCAACCTGAAGACACATTGATGAGCTTCCTTGAAAGATGGGAGTTGTCCGATTGGTTCTTAGGAAAAACAGATTATGATAAGACTGTTTACGAGCACAGGTTTAGCTTTATTTGTGAACAGTTCACTTCATTTTTATACAAGTTGCTCGTTGATCGTCTGCGCTTCGACAAACAAGATGATGGTGCGACAAAAGATGACATCATTATAAACGCAATCTGCTATGCTCTTTGTGAGGAACCTCAGCCATACTCCAAATTGAAGAAGATGTTACCGCTCTATATCTCAAAGAGTGATAATTTTGATCGCATTTTAAAGGAATGCACCGATTACCAAGCGCCGGTTGGTTTGTATGATGTTGGAATCTTCCGCTTAAAAACTTCGCTCTACCGAAATATCGATCCCATGGGGCAGACAGAGGGAGAAACATCTCAGTCAATTTTTGAAGCCTTGCTTGCTAACATTGCGAAGCATGAAAAGAAGGATATTAAAAAGGTCATTCTTTTGCCCAAAATTTGCTACTGTAAGAGCCTGCTCGTTAATTCTCGGATTGGTGCAATTTTCAGAACAAAAGTTTTTGCCAAATTGATGTATAAATTGCTTCGCGTGGCTATTGATTCTAATGACGAAGAGTATCTACCTCATCTTCTCCACCTACTCCATGCAACAATATTGGATAGTGAACGCGTTTTGGGTGAAAGTTATCTTGAGAAAAGCCTTGTTATGATCCCCATTTGCAACTTGTTACTCACTATCTCTGAGTCAAGCATGTCAGTTCCTATTGTCCTGAAAGCTGATTACCTTCTTGACCAGTTCGTGTCTAGAGATGGAAATGTCATGGACTCTTTGGTCGATTGTTTCGGTGAGGCGCATATTGAATCTTACAAGCATAGAAAAGAGCACCTATCCGAGTCCAAGCGACAAAAATCCTCGAAGCTCGCTCAAAATAGGAAAGACAAAATCATGAGGAAGTTTGCAAAGCAAAGAGAGCAGTTCTTGGAAAAGAATGAGATTTTTGGGGATGGTTCATACAACCTGCTCTCAGAGTCTCAAGCTCCAATCGTCAGGAACTGCGTCTACTGCGGCGAGGCTGAAAGTTTCGAAAAGCCATTTGGTATTCCGAGCGTGACAAATCCCGCATCGTCTTTTTGGAAGCTTTCTCTGAATGAACCAGACTTAGTGAATCTCGCATTTGCTGATTACTCTGAGCTTCCAGTCCCAATTAACGATAACATATATTCGAAAGGGTTTCCTCAAAGCCTCATTCGTGTATCTGAGGTTGCCTCTTCTTGTGCCCATGGATTTCATATTCATTGTCGAGAGCGTGCCAGGCTCATTGAAAACGCTCCCAGTCCTTGTCCGTTATGTCACAATTTGTATGATGATGTCACGCCAAGCTTCCTTCACGAATCTCAATTTTTCAAACCTTCATTATTAGAAGGACATCCAACTACTTTGGATATCACAAGATTTGTTTCATCTTCAAACAATCAACGAAACAAGGAAATTTTAGAATCCGTGATTCGGCAAGGATACTTTCAAGATGGTATTGTTCGCGAAACATTTTCTAAACATCTTAAATGTTTCAAAGTGAGAAATTTTCGCTCGTCTTCGAAAAAAGATGTGACGGCGGTAAGACAGCTTGAGGGCCTTATTGCGGACACTATTCAAGCCAATGAAGTATCCTTTAGAATTGATGGCTCAAGCACCAATTCGTCTTTTATAAAAGATATTCCATTCTCATTGAGGTCATTGGTGCGTTCATTGATACAATGTCGTGTATTGGTCTATGAGATCCATAAACCATCCATTACTCAGGATGCTAAAACTCTTTCTGGATCCGAACATTCTCAGGCCGATAGTGGTTTTAAAGAGATGGTGTCATTACTCTTCTCTACGAATGAGTCTCTTCAGACCCTCATGCGATTCGGATATACAAAAATTATTGCACAAACCTCGATAACACTCTGCTCCAGGTTCGATAGTTTTTTACTGGACCCTGACTTTCGTCTTGGCTGTTCCGTGTCTACTGAAACCATCGACTCCGCACTCTCCTTTTGTGAAAATTATCTCGGGCTGTTAGGTATTGATTTCCAATCTAAAAGCCGGTCATATTTTGAAAAGTTCTATTCCGCGTTGGAAAGATGTGTACTCCCATTCTTGAGACAGTGCGCTATATTGATGGAAATTCTTCTTTACAAACAATCAACAGAATCTGACATTATTTCTGATCCCCGGTTTGAAACTGTGGATGAGCTCGTGCAGCAAGTGGAGAACAAGTACTCTTCAGATCCTCTCAGTCAATTGTTGAATCTTCCTAAACTATCTGAAATCTTGGTTCTTTCAATTGAAGATGTGAATTTACTGTTTGAACTTGAAGTATTGAAACATTATACTTCTAACCTGGTGAATTTATCTAATTCCGGTGCTTTGGCCACGCTCGATTACCCAAACGTTCCTAGACTCATCAGGCTACCAGATGACTTTAACCTCACTGTGACGGACCCTGAACATACATTGCCCTCAGATACTATTTGTTTGGTTTGCGGACAGAAAGTGACGTCTTTGCTCAGGTCGAGTCATCAAAATCAATGCTCTCCGATGTGTCTCTTATTTTGCCCTGAGGAAAATACAGTTATCACGACCATAGAGCTCGGTAGAAATGCATTCGATATCGGAATTCCTGGGCCATATATGACTGAACATGGAGAAGTGAAGCGGGCCTCGCTGAAAGAAAAGGCGACATTAAACCATTTACGTTACGCCCACTTGAATAAATTATGGCTCAACCAGGAGTTATTTGGGTTCGCAACCAGGACAATGTACGGCGAGAGAATGAATCCAATTGAAACTGATTTGCCTGGTGAAGCATTTGATGATGATTCTTTTGATGAGATGGAAATGTTTTCGTGAAGTAATTCGTTTTTTAAATATAAATTCTATAATGTGTCCCACCCTCCGGCGTCTATCACACTGTCAAGTTTTCGCACTATCATATTGGGCAAATTATGCTGTAACCACGCATTCTTTATAAAATCTTCGTAGGCCGACATCAGCAAATGAACTGTTCTGCCTTTTTTGTTTTCCGCCGGAAGTTCGCCATGATTGTCAAGATAAGGCGCATCATGAAAAGTGCCGCCATTTTTGTGTAAGAGTAGCACACATCTATCCTTGGGTAACATAAAAATACCCACGCTACTGACACACTCTCTCATGAAGTGCGTGCTGCACTGACCATATGGTGATCCAATTGCTCGTTTTTGGGCATCCATCACCTCTGCGCAAAACAAACAAATTGCTGGATTATCAATTTTCAAGTAAGGACTCTGATATTTATCCAGGTAATAGTACTCTGTGAAGAAATCATCGAGTCTTTCTGGTAAATTCGCAAGTCGTATCAACCCAGGATACTCCATTGTCTTTGGAGAAGTGAATTCTTCTGAAGAGGCCTGTCTCTGAGTCTTCAAAAACTTCTTGAAAGATGAAAACCGCTTCGCTTCCCAGGTTGTCTCACTAATATCCGAAAACATCCTTCTCAAAATCTCGCTCGTTCTGGGTATCTTTAAAAATGAGCATAAAACGTCTGCCTCAATTTCAACGTCTTCATCAGTGAAAGCAGCTGTGTTGTCAGTATTTGCACAGCACACGTAAGCGTAGATTGCTGATCGTCTCAAAAAAGGGGTTACAGATTTCAATATCATAGAGAAGAAAACATATCCAAATTTGGGGTTATTGGTTATCTTTTCGTCCCGCTTACTCGGCGGTAAAGCATCCCTCATTGATCTATAAGCTGCGACGGCAACGGCAGCATCCGATTCTGAAACAAAATTCGAGTAGGGTATATCAAACATATTATAGTTATCATTGGAATAGAATTCATGCTTTAGCAATTGAGTGACGAGAATGTTAATATTCTGCAAAATTAAACCGGTGAAGCAAGTTTGAAAGACGTCATTGAAGGTGAATGATACCGAAGGAGAAGGAAAGATGGTAACCAATACTTCAAAAAAATCCGAATATATGATTGCATTATCAAAGAACTCTGGAGTGAGCGTTTGTAAGTTCGATAGATACTTTATGTGAGCATTCACCAGATTTGCTTCCGATTGGATACAATTTGAAAATTTCATGAGCAAGCTCGTGATTCTAAACTCATTCAAGGCCCGCAAATTTATCAAAGTATTATTGGATAGTTGGTATATTACCAAGTTAGAATGCGGCTCGGTTCCCCTCAATGATATTTCTGTCGATTTTATGCTGTTGATCAAAATTTTTGGACAGTCTGCCTTGTAGATATGGGGAAAGGTAAGCAGTGATAAGATCTGAAACATGTTAGTGAGAAGAACTCTGAACTGATGGAAATTTTTCAGATGCAGACTTGCGGGTGTCATTCCGATCATTTCTTGGGCCAGATTGGTCAATATTGAAAAGTCCTTCAAATCATTCGTTGTCCTCGTACTAAAATTCAGTAGCCACATTTTATCATGAATATTTTCTCCCAGTAAAATGTCAAATGGGTTTGTTTCGTGGTGATTGAAATGTGGCAGAACAAATTTTGATAAAGGGCGGTTGTTAGACGTCCATAAAATGGGAATGAACATGTTATTTATCGCCTTGCAAAGAGGGCATAAGAATTCTCTGTGCTCGAAGCTTTCTGGGTTGTTTCTGGTGATTTGGCTTTGGCGAGACTTGTTACTTGACAGATATTGCATGTAACAGTGAAAATGCATACCATGTCCACATGTCAGTGAAACCAATTTGTTGTGCACGAGTTTTTGATCTGAAAATCCAGGCCCAATAATATTATCTTGCCTTATCCTATCCATGTAAGCGCTCCATTTTTCACTATAGTTTTCGGCGATATGACTTGAATTGCTGGTATCACTTAAATTTGTTCGATCCGAAAAAGCTTTGAGAAACCAATATTCGTCGTCGAATGGTACTTCTCTAAATTCGGCTGACTTTGAGACATAAGTGATGATTCCAAATGGACCAGCACTTTCTGTAGTATCTTGGCAGAGAATACAATGAGGCTCGGGGAATTTCCACCCTTCCCCCTCTTCTTCTTCCTCCCCCATTTCAATATCACTACAGTCGTTGGCCACGTTGTTGATTTTTGAGAACAGTGACTGTTGCTTCTTAAATTTTGCAATAAGTTTAGCTTGTCTTCCCTTTGCTATCCTCTTTTTTCGTTCTTCCTTGTTTTCGCTAGTTGAATGATCCAGACCAAGTTCGAGCTGGTCTTCTTGAAACCCCTCTACATTAATTTTTAACGCCTCAATCAAGTTTTCATGCTTCCTACCAAAGCATTTAAAAATTGCCCTAACCTTGGCATGATGTGCTTTAAAGTCTTCCACGATTAAAATGTGGTACAACGATGACGCCAATGACATTTGTGAAGGTAAAGAAGTCTCGAAGCATTTGTCGAAAAAGAACCCATACTGATCAGTGTCAATTAAGTCTTCCATTGCACATACGTGAATAAGATGTAATAAGGTCTCAAGAAGCCCGTCCAACTTACCAACACCCTCCGAATTTATGTAATCCATGACTCTCGCCAAAAAACTGATGAATAGTTTCGACGTCGTAAAGTTTGCTAGATGTTTGTAAATTCCGAAAGACTCTAGATTCATGCTCTTCGGCGCGATGGAAACATCGCAGACTGGAATATTCGTAGCCTTGCTGATTCTTTCTTTCAACAATTTGATTGCATCATCTTTCTTATTAGCAGTGTAGTTAAAATAGTAAGGATTCACTTCGTCAAAAAACTCTTCTTTAAGAACGTAGATGCCCGTATCCTTTGGGTTTCTCGATTTTTTAAATACAGTTAATTCATCGAGAACCACATCAAATTTTTTTTCCGAATATATATGCTCTGGTATTTGTGAGCACAATTTGGAATAATTCAAAGGACCGAAGCAAAGGTTATGCACTATCTCGCTCCTTATCTGGAGATAAGTAGTATTTTCTGTTGAAAGGCCCCTTAAGAACACATCCTCGGTCAAAATGTGCATAAAGAAGCTAAGACACTCCTCGACAATGTACTGTAGAATACTTGGTTCATAAACTGAACTATTTTCTGTAGACTCAAGTGTCCATTCGTGGAAGAGCCACTTTTTCAAGAAAACAGACATTACCGTGTCAGGGTCAGAGCAGATTGTGAAAACTTGGACAAGAAATAAATCCCTCATATAGCCTTGTTCCCGTAAGCTGGTATTTTTGTAAAGCTGAAGTTGCGATCTCACGCTAAATCCATTTCTCACCCAAAAACCGGACTTTATTTGGGATGAAAGAATGACTGTTTGTATTGGATAGTCAAAAATTATACTGACACAAGTTCCAAAGTCTCCAAGATCAGGTGTTCTGGAAGTCAATTCGACTATTGTGGTATGGAAGAGAGAGTATAATTCATCGAACGATTTAAAGTTCGAAAACTCAATAAGCCATGATAGAAATGAATGAAGTGGGTGGAGAAAGCTCACTGTTCTTTCGGCATCATCAATCATCTTTTCTGTGTCCGAGTTTCGGTATTTTTGTCCGTAGTCCACTTCATTACTGTCTCTGGAGTTGAATCTTTCAGTTCCTAACTCGAGGTTTAAAAGATAACGTACAACATAGTTGATTGCTTTCAGTGAAATAAGTTGCCTTTGATCACTATCTAGATTTGTAATGGATTGTGACATGTATTCGGCGAATTGATACACTACCAGAATGGCGTGGAAAAAGGCAGTGTAATCAGTGCTCTCATATTCAACGTGATGCTCCTTCTCTCTTTTCAAGACAGGTTTTCCCTGAAATAAAGATATAATGTCGCAAGCCATGGGTATAATGCTATTCGTAGAAATGAGCTCCCTGTCTTTTCCCCAACTCAAGATGTACCCCATATCAAAAAAGATCTGACCCCATCTTCTATTCTTGAGACTTGACATGGAAAGCTTTTCTTTATTCTCTGAGGAAATCGCATCTGCTTGAACCTGACCACTTCTGAGGAAGTTGTACACTGTCAGAAAAATTCTCGAGACATCGCCATGTGAAATTATCGAGGTTGAGTGCGAGGGACATGTAAAAAGCTGAGATGAAAGATTGGACATAACGTTCAATTCCGGCTCACCATCGATTGAAAGAAACAGATCTGCAACAACGGGATAAATATCAACGTATTGGCACGCAAAAATCTTTTTGAACTGCAAATTTGTGATGAGACATCTCAAGTAGAAGTCGTGGAGAACTGACCGAATTGATTTCCAAAACCTTATATCAAAATAGACCATATATTGAAATCTCGAACCTCTGAAACTTGCAGAAGTGTACAGTGTAAGTGATTGGTTATAGTCGCACTCTTCACACAAACTAGGTTCAACATCCCATAGAGAGGGTGTGAAGGACCAATGTGGACTATCTTGACTGACGCATTCCAAATTCGGTATGTTCAGTGAGTGGCTCAATTTACCTTTAACATATTGACCATCTCCACTTAAGCCCAAATTGAGAAGGCCAGGTTGCCATTTGCAGCCAAAGCTCTCGCAAAGAATGCTTTTTAAAGTTTCGTTTTGTTTAAACATTTCTCGCTCCGTCAAACTATTCAACCATAGAATGATTTCGTGACACATGTTTTCTCTGATTTCGTCTCTCGTATTGCGTATACACGATGCAAGGCCCGTTGCACTCAATATTTTTTGTCTTTCAAGTAGCAAATGATAATTTCGCGAACGCACAACAGTAGCACGGCCATGTGATTGAATTTGCTCAGCCACCATCACCGCAAATTCTGGAACCTTTTTGCTGGCTAAATGAATTCTTTGGACGGCATCACGAAAGTGTCTGACTTGATCGTTATATGCTATGAGAGAATAAGTTTCACTTGGAGCGCCGTGATTCATTGTGTGGCCATAACCATACTTTTGTGGGCTTAATGTGCAAAGACTGGTAAATTTCTCAGATTCAGAAGCAGAAAAGCGCGGAGGATATAAGTGTAGGTCACTTTGTGACATAACATCTATGACATAGTCAAGCAACACACCGATTGTAAGTTTAAACGATAGCGCTAATTCGGTTGGTACATCGTCGGTAACCGAATGACTACACATCTTGCCACCAAATGCATATTTGCAAGTGAAATGACTCACCCATGCTTCAGGATCACCGCAGTCGCACACTCCGCCGTTCTCTCGCTGACAAATACTGACGTGAACTGTGTGTCCCTCGTGTTGTTCTGCTTGGTAACAATTAGAGCACAACGCGCACGTTTCATCGAAACCGCATGTCAAGCACTTGTAAATTGGCTCACCCCTACGAAATATCCTGGCACAAGGCAGGTCTTTATGGTATGCATGTGTGTCGAACTCTTTCAGCCCTTTCTCATTTGCAACTAGTTCATCGTACTGTAAGAACAGCCATTGCACATCACTTTCTAAAGTTTCGTGAGCCTTAACAATTCCTCTTCTAGGGGAAAAAACTTCAGGAAAGAACCAGTTGAAGTATTTTCCGCCACATGATATGGCCTGAAAAAGGCCTTTTCGTAAGTCTCTTTTCTCGTCTTCTTGGAATCGAAAGTTGAACTGTTCGGGAAAGTCGATCAAGGCCCGCCTCAATTCAGTTATATACAGCGGATCCTCCATAGGAACTGAGTAGGACATCTCACTTTTAATTTTCGCGTGACTAAAATTTAGAGTCTATAATACCTTGTTATTTGATGAGAACAATGCCCAGAATTTGCCCTCAGATGATGCTAACCGCTAAGGGCGATTTCCAAAGCGTGCATATTGTGCAGCGGTATTTCGCGTCAGCTCAAGCCTCACAACGACATGTTGACTACACGGTCCCTGTTCACAACCAATGTCACTGAATGCTAGCGGCCAAGGCCTTGATCAAACATATTATCTTTCGAGCATAGGTTCAAATAAACAGAAACTCCAAAAATTGCATGATGTGGTGTCACTTTCTTTGGGAATTGCGGCTGGTGTTTTGGGATTAGAATCCCTCAGTGGCTTTGTTTTCTACTTCGTTGGTCTTTTTGCTTCAAATCTATCTTTTTTCACTATATGCTGCCAAAACTCTCCTGGAGAGCTTTTTGTCTCTCCTTTTAAAGAAATCTTTCTTGAGGGCTTATTCACAAATCTTGCGGGCTATATAATGATGTGGTGCATGACTTTTGCATTAGTAAAATAGCTTGACAGAAGGCACAGGCGCGGTATTAACACTCAACCATAAACGAAACCCATATGAGGGGGGTTTATACTTCAAAATTGAAATTATATTTCTCTTTATAAAACCCTTTATGGCGTCAATTCTTTTATTATGCTCTTTATACGTGATATCGGAAAGATGTGAGTTATTAATATAGATCTCCTCTTAATTGGTGTTCCATGAGTCTTATGACACATCGTAAAGGAGATCTTGTTCATTTTTTTTTTTTCTTTTAGTTGATTTTTTGTGGGCTTCATATTATTAAATTCTTCTATCTGCTTTTCCCAGCAGTCCGATAATATTACTCGTATGATAGATATCTATATATATATATATACCTGAATCAAATGGCACTGTACGTCCTTTCTAATTTTGGCAAAAAACGCTTCCTTTTGCCTCGCGCATTTCGGCGAATCCGGCACGAACGGGTGTGCACCACACCGATTAATTGCACAGCCCCCTACCCCGGTTCGAATAACCGATTGCTTTACAAAAAGTTAAAAACCAACTCGAAATAAAACAGAATCTGAATTTCTAATCAATTGATCAAAATGGAAAAGGTGGACTACTCAACCAACTCGAAGAGGATTAATGACCTTTATACCAAAATTGTCCGCGGGGACGGCAGCACCTCGTATGGTGTGTTCACTGTCGACAAAAGCAATGTTCTCGACGCAACGGCATCTGGTCCAGGCGACTTGGCAGAATTCGTTGAAGAATTCAATGACGGTGAAGTGCAGTTTGGTTTGGCTCGTGTAACCGTCCCTGGATCTGATGTTTATAAGAACATCCTATTAGGATGGTGCCCCGATAATGCTCCTTCGAGGTTGCGCTTATCGTTTGCGCCGACCTTCGCGGAAATTGCCAGGATATTTGCGGGGTATCATATTCAGATTACTGCGAGAGACTCCGATGATTTGGATGTTGATGATATGTTATCCCGTGTTGGTGCGGCTGCGGGTGCAAGATACACATATCATGCGACAGGCGGATCGGTTTCTAAACCTGCAGTCTCGACCCATACAAAGGCCTCAATCACAACCCCTATCACTAAACCCCAAAACCCAAGCTCTGTATCTCCGCTTAAGGGCTCAAGCTCTGGTGTTCCCCCTACAACCCCACGGCCTACAATCCCCCTTAAGGTAGGTATTCCTACTAAAAGTTCGGCCACTGACGATGGATGGGGTGACGAAAAGGCCATCGAAGAAAGAGACTTTGAAAAGCAGCCATTAGAAGATGTACCATCTGCTTACAAACCAACCAAAGTCAATATCGAGGAATTGAGAGGTCAAAAGTCGGACACTATCTCGTCCCACCCAAAAGGATCTAATATTTCTGCAAAAGCAGAACCTAAGAAAGAATCTCCAGACTCTAAGCCATTGGACGAACGAACAAAAGCATATCAAAGTGACAATAGTGAAAGGCTCACTTCCTTGCCAAAACCTAAAATAGGAAATTCTGTGTCTGGGCGCTTTCCCTTTACGTCCAATGGCAACCCTTCTGTGGTGAAACCAACTTTTGGTTCCAAGCCCACTGGATCTATTTCTTCTGGTAAAAAGGACTTACCGGGAGGCGTGTTTCAAAACCATGCAAATGAAAATGGCCTCAGCCCAGCTCAAGCATGGGCCCAAAAGAGGGGGAAATACGCTGTAGATTCTCTGAGTGAGGAAACAGAGGTTCAAAATGATATCGCTAGACTATCTGTGAGCGGAAAGAAGCAAGAAGAGTCGCTGAACTCAATAGTTTCATCAGAAGCCCTGAAAGCTCCTTTGGAAAAGCAAGCGAGCGCCGAATTTACTCCAAAACCTGTTTTACCCCCCATCAGTAAACCCGTCACTGGTAAATCAGTCATTGAAGAAGTTGATGACACAAATCAATCCGAATCGGAAATTGATACGGAGCAAGGCAGTGTTCAATCAGTGGAAGTCAAGAACACGCTCAATGACAGCACCGACTCATCGCAGGTGCAATCCACAGCTGCTGGGTCTATCCTGCCCCATTCCATCACCGCCATTGCCCAGTATGACTATGAAAAGGACGAGGATAATGAAGTATCTTTCGAAGAAGGAGATATCATTGTTGATATTGAATTTGTGGACGAGGACTGGTGGTCTGGAAAAAATTCCAGAACAGGTGATCTGGGCGTCTTCCCAGGCTCTTATGTCTCTGTGAAGGAAACATCAAGTAATGAGAAGGATGAAGAAACTGTTCTAGTTGAGTCTGCGCAAACTCAGCAACCAAGCAAGTCATCTGGAAAATCTGCGATAGCTGAGTATGACTACGAGAAAGAAGAAGATAATGAGATTGGATTTAGCGAGGGTGATTTGATTGTTGACATTGAGTTTGTAGACGAAGATTGGTGGTCCGGTAGACATTCTGTAACTGGGGAGATTGGCGTATTCCCAGGAAATTTTGTGGCTTTACAATGAGCCACCATTAGATTGTATCATGACTCGTGTAGCTTGAATTATCCTTCTCTATAGACATAAGCATGTATAAAAACAATTGATATATCATGAAATTCTTGCTCATTGTATTCTTTCTCTATTTCCGTAATAAATGAGAAGCAGGAACATACCTCAAGCCCTTGAGATTTTTGAAATTATTCTCATCCAGATCCTATTTACACAATCCCAGGATTTCCCCAGGGTTTCTTGATTAAAATGAAACAAAACCTGCGCTTGCCAGCACATTTATCTTGGCATCTTGCAAGGTTTGATTTTACGATAACAGAAGCTGCAAAAGCGTGAGTTTTTTTTTGTTTTTTTTTTGTTTTTTGTTTTTCTTTTTTTTTCTAGAAACCGCTCGAAATTTATTTGGACGCGCGATCAAATCAACATGGAGGCAAGTTCTAATAATTAGAAAAGAATTTCATCTTAGTATACGCATCAGCAATGAGCCTGATTTACTCTATAATAACATAAGAAAATTATAAACCCAAAAAACTACTCTTTTTTTAGAGACATCTTTGAAGAAATATACATAAAAATTAGAATTTTGAATTCTCAACTTTTTTCACATTTGATAATGGGTTTACAAATTTAAAAGCTTGACCTTTCTAAAATTAACAATTCTTGAAATTTAGAAGGGCTGGCTTCAACTACAAAGTCATAACAGTAGTGCATTAGCGGGTAAAAATACACACTCGAACTTAATAATAAAGCAGTGGATTGTTGCATTGACTAGAAATTAAATAAAAGAATCAGATAGAATCTTTTTATCAAGCGAGATTAAAAAAAAAAAAAAACATAACTAACCACCATCTAAATAAAGTGGTTGTTCATCAATCTTGGAGGCATAATATCCTTGAAAGAAGATCTAGTTTGTGCTCCACCGACTTTTTTGCAGGCGGTGGTTAAGGTTCTGAAACAGATGTCACACGTGAGTCTTCCACTTCTGATACTGCATCTTCAGTATCCAAGACATTTAAACTATCAACAGATTGCTCATACCGAGGCGGCAGGTTTGGAAGAAGACTACTCATGGTAATTTGATCATTCGACGATAATTTACCGTCTGCATCTCCCTCTTCTCGATAATCGCTATTGAAAACATTGAAGTCCAAAAAGTCAGGAGGAAAATCATTTTCCCTATCAATAGTGTCATTCTCTTCATCAATCTCTGATCTTTCAAGTAACAAATCGCCATTATATTTATTATAAGCCGGTGGGGCAGGGCCATTGCCCTGCAATGGCGCGAACCCCCACTTTTTGACGTTTCCTTCTATCAATACAAACCCTATTTGGCCAAGATTTAGGTGTACTGAGCAAAGATTGTTAGCTCCAATTACCGGATATATCTGTCCATTTCGGGGTATCTTGAAGTTTTTTATATGGCCACCGATCTTCAGTTCACTTAGTTTCTTTCCATTTCTCGTGAAGAAGACAGTTCCAGTTCTAAATCTATAGCCAACCCCTACAACATCTCCCTCGATTAATTTTGGGAATGGAGGATCTCCCAAAATCGGAAATGGTTGGTTGTGACGACGATAGCCATCACTATCGTAAGAGACGGAGTGTAAGTGCCTTCCAGGTAAACGAAACCATGGGTATGGCTTTACTCCTAGACCAATAGATATTAGAGTTTCTTCAGGGTTCGGCAAAGAGTAAATTTTGCTTTCGAAGTAGCAAACCTCGTTCGTACTAGGTATGGGTAAGTTTGTTTGGATAGAACATTCAAATCTCTTGAAAAAGTTGAGTTCATACTTCTGAATAATCAAAACATCATTGTTTGTAAGCATGGGATCTTTCAAAAACTCCCAAGCCCTAATACCCTTTTCTTGAATAGATAAATTTTGAGACAATGTCAAATCACCCACAAGATAAGGATTTGCTAAAAGATAATCTTTTGACTGAAAGTAAAGCTCTTGTTCATCCAGATTTAAGTCTAGATATGCACGATTATCTTCCTGAAGTGTCAAATTCTCTTTCAACTTCTTTTGTCGATACTTCAAGATCCACGCGAGCGTCACAAGCAAGAGACCAAAGAGCGCCAGGAGTGATATCCAAAATAAGAATCCCAGACCTGGCGACGCCATAGGTATTGCTTTCTTGTTCAGGATGGGCGAGCATACCAGGCGTCTGAATGCAAGAAATAATAAAGGAGCGGCCAATCTCATTTATTCATAAATTTTGTTTCACCCTTGGTCAACCCCCTCCAGTTATCTATTATTAGGCAGGGCACATCAGCAACGGTCCTGCCCCCTGGGCCGCGCAACTGTGAAGCTTATCCGCAATCTTTCTGCAGGTCCATCCGCAAAGCTCGGGCCATATCAAATTATTACAGGAACGAAACTATCGAAAATTCGTGTTAGGTCTCAGATAAATTATACTAGAAATTTACTTAATATACTTCCCGAAAATGATCTGGGAGATTACATCTCGTAGAAGCTCATATCAAACACTTTCGCACCGTTGTTCCGGCTATTGTGAGAACCACTGAACTTTACCAACACCAAACTGCATATCACTGGAGACGAAAATTCAAATGTGGTCGTATTGAAACGATCAATCAGTTTAACTTTGTGATAATCATTTGGATCAAAGGGGGCATTAATTTGGACGTCACTTGCATGAACTTCTTGGAAATTCCAACTCTTTTCGTCTAAAATAACTTGGACTGGTGTACTCTCCAGATTCAGTCCCTTATGAGGGCCAGTTTCTTGAAATCCCCACTTCAATTCATCATCAGCTTTATGGGCATAAATCTTTATATTCAATGCTGGTGAATCTCCCCAGTTAACAAACCCTCCTTTCAACATTTTTCTCGACTTAAGATCGATTAGTACTTGAGCTTCGCCGTCAGATTCAGCCTGCCAGAACGTACTATTATCACCATCATGTAGCAGATCCACCACATCACCTTGGGCGCCAGCACTAAGATTTATAAACAGGGCTGCACCACACTCGGTCAAACTGTTTATGTCCGCCTTCTTTCGCGAAGGAACTTTGAAAATTGCAGTTTCAAAGTTTTTTAATATTCTCTTTTCCTTAACGCCTGGAACTGAGTTGGAAACAATCTTGATATGTGTGTCCGAAGAACTTGTGCCAGCAATCGGTCCATTATTTGTCACTGTAAGAAAAGAATCTTCGAGGCTAATGCTCAACGATGTGTTCATATATTTCACTTCGTCAAAGTGCACGCCACTGGGAAATAGTGATAGGTTTTTTGCGTTGAAAGCCAACACTCTTTGAATTCTGTTACCTTCTAATTCATAAGAGAACCGCATACCCAACAAACCCATAAGAACGGTCTGTAAAAATCCCCCGTGCGCTGTAAGAAAGGGAAATGCGGGATGTGTTCCACCATTGGTATGGTAATCATCATGACTTTGTTCCAGAAATTGTGCAAAAGGGCCCCTCACGAAAGGTATGATGGATTTCAATAGGTAAGACTCAGAAGAACAACCTGTATCAAGCATGGCTGAACTGACGATAGAGAAAATCAGGAACGTCATAGCTGGGCCGGTGCTCACTTGTCTAGTCGCATAGTATTTGAGATTCTTTATCGCCAGCTCCAGACTAATGAGCTCGTTTTCAAGTGGATATGTAATCATTATGACGTCGGCTTGTTTCACTCCAATAGAAGAGTTCATACCAGTATACTCTAATACCAAATTGTCGTCATCCGGCGAATATGGTATATGAATATGGTCTAATATGGCGGTGAAGCTTTCCGGGATACGCTTTCCTAAGTGCTTCGCGATTATTGTGGCCCATCTTATTGTCAGTGATATCGCTGCATTTGTGTAAGCCCCATTGTCAACAAACTCGGCAAATTCATCCGGATCAGTGAGATTTTTCGAGACATATTGTGATAGTTTCGTATCATATTCCAAATAGGATGAAAAAAAGAGAGCAGCGTCAAAAACAAGCGGGAATATAGTGTCCTTTAAATAATCATCATCCACAGCTCCGCTCAAATATATCTGGATGGCCGAATGTGCGATGGCGGCATTAATGTGATATTCGTAATCATAACATGGTCCAGTTGCCGTACAGTTACCAAATCTCCCACTGGTCCAAGGATAAATTGCTCCTTTCATTGCTTTCTTTGGTCCAGAAGGGCTCAAGATGTTTCTAATTGCCTGCTCGTGGCTTTGAATTCGGTAGTTCAAGAGGCTCTTGCTTACAGATGGGCTAAAGGGTAAGATCCCCATCAGTATCCACAAATCTGTGTCCCAAAACACTTGTCCACCATACGAATCAGACGATAATCCAGAAACCGAAAGTGCTGATGTTAAACCAGTGGCACCCGCCCTCATATTTGCATTAATATGATACACCGAAGCCTTAGAACTCATTGTAAGTAACGGGCTATCGGGGAAGATTATAGAGGAAGATCTTCCCAATGCTGATAGCCAAGCCTCATTGTGTGACAGATGCAATTCATCGAGGTTCTGTTTCAGAGTTTTCAATTCCGCAGCCCTCAACAAATCCTCGGGCAGCTTATAAAATTCCGGGTCTAAATCAGTGGTAAAAATTCCCACCAACTTAGTAAACTTCAAGCTTTCACCCGGAAGTATAACAGTTGTGACTTCCTGACTTACATCCAAAATATTATCTGTCAGAATCAAGGCTTTTGAGTGAGGTCCCTCAAGGTATAATTTCGAGTAAACTGTTCCAAAAACATCACTAACACCTTTGGGTGATATTGTCATTTGAATACCCCTTTCTCCAAAGTTTCTGGAAGAGACAAAGTCGCATCTCTGTGATGTTTTAAAATCAATGGTATCAGTCACAGTTATCAGAACTGCTTCCACACTGGGATTTTCGACAACTAGAGACACCGTGCCCACATTTATATCATTTTTATTTGCTGAAACTTCATAATTGAGATGAAGTTTGTCTAGCCATGTAAACAGGGTGGAAACAATGCCGTTTTCCAACGATAAATTTTGAACGTAATTGGTTATACCACCCCACGATTTCGTTGGCTTAGATGGATCTAGGATAAACGCATCACTGGCAATACTCAAAAAAGTCCATTGCGGAATGGCTGAGATGACACTATCCCAACCATATTGATAAAGCCATGGGAAGTTGTTTCCTGTCGTGTTTTTCTGTGAGTTGAAAAACCCAGCAACAAATGCACCCGCAAATCTTTTATTAAATAAAGGCCATCCATTATTGACATCTTCTGTTCTGAAAGAAGCATTTTCGTACAGATCATAAGCAAAACCATGTCCCAAGTTGGGAATTCTAGCCCCAAAGTAACCATTGGCCACATACGGTTGTTTTTGATAAGAGTGATCCTTCATGAAATCAAGGGTACCGAGCGTGTTCGTAGATTGATCAAAAAATGCATTTTCGCAATAAGGGAAAGAGGAAAAAATCTTCTTATTCTCGGACAGATTAACCAATAATTTTAATGAAGAAAGTTTCTGCTCTATTTTTTCAAAAGTTTGTATATCATCCGGGAGAGCTTTCAGGCCACTGACTGCGAAAAAGAACAAAAAGCAAACAAAGGCTGACTTGTAAGTCATTTCTGAAACAACAAAGGCCGAATATGTGAGTGGTTTGTGGTGTTAATTCTCTCGATTTTATGTTTTACATCCTCAACCACTCTTTTGTTATAACTGCTGATTCTATTAGGGCATAGCATAAATGTATAAGTGGTATGAAATAAAAATTAACTATGATGCGAAATAAACGCGAGATTTTTGGTTGCATAAATTAACCGAACGGGGAATAGTGACACATTTTTTAACCAACAGGCGACTGATATACACAGGTTCCCATCTCGCCTACATCCGCGAATTTGGGCTATCGGCAACTCGCATGAAGCTTTGCATTTTCATGAATCTTAGACTTTCCGGCAAGTTCCACAGCAAGTTTCAAGCTCACATTTTTCCTCCATTGTTGATTACTAGGGATGTTAAGAGAAATAATAAGTCGTCGAAGTTGGGTTAAATTCAGCAAACCTCCCTTTGGGTGATATAGTTTGCGCCAAAAATTAATGATTGTATGGTTGCACACTTTTTAAAGTCTTCTGAGCTTAAAGCGACCTGGTCCAGCATGGCAAATGAGAAATTGCAAAAAAAAAAAAAATAATTTAAACGACCCCGGTGAGGATCGAACTCACGATCTCAAGATTAACAGTCTTACGCCTTAACCAGCTTGGCCACGGAGTCTTTTGTGTCGGATTTTTTTGGGCTAAGTAATATGTTTACGTCATTATTGGGCAGTACGTTGGAGCTAATATTTCTCACCCACGCCAAGAACAGAATAGAGGGGTTCCTCTACGAGTTCTTACGGGTAGACATTTGAAAAAGGCGTTGGCGCGAAGTAAGGCTTTGACTAGTTGATACGTATCTACACAACGGGTGATGTAAGGAGAGAATTCTAGGGCTTGGGAAAGCCGGAGAGTTCAGTATCTCAGTACATTACTCAGACGTCTTATGGGTTTTTATAGTTATATATAGATTTTTCCTGTAATACGATTTGTTTCTTTAAAAAAAAAAAAAAATTCTAAAACCAAATACCATAAAAAAAGAATGTTCCTCTACGAATTCTTACAGGTAGACATTTGAAAAAGGCGTTGAGCAAGCAATTGAAGTTGGCTTTGAAGGAAACCTATCCATTAGGTCGATGACGTAAGATTCATTGCGGTTACAAATATATATTTGATTGCCCTCTTTTGCCGTGGTACGGCGTGAAGTGGGCTTTGGTTCGCCAGTCGGTATGTATTTGGGAGCTGGTTAGAGGTTTTTTTTCTATAGTTTATAGTTTTTAGAGAGTGCTGGTTAGTACCACTTCTCTCTTCCTTTAATCAGATGTATCAGTCAAAAAAAAAAAAAAAATGATACGCATCTACACAAGGGTGATGTAAGGAGAGACTTCTAAGGCTTGGGAAAGTCGGAGAGTTCAGTAACTCAGTACATTACTCAGACGTCTTATGGGTTTTTATAGTTACAGTGTTTCTTTAAAAAAAAATATATAGATTTTTCCTGTAATACGATTTGTTTCTTTAATGAAAAATAAAATAAGAATAGATTTTTCCTGTAATACGATTTATTTCTAAAAAGAAAAAAAAAAATTCCACCAGTGATGCCAGGGAGGTTTATTGAAATTTGCCCGGAAGTCAACTTTGAGCAAAGGTGGGAAAAATTCTGCTTTGGTTCCATTGCTGTTACAAATATATATTTGATTACCCTCTTTTGCCGTGGTACAGCGTGAAGTGGGCTTTGGTTCGCCAGTCGGTGTGTATTTGGGACCTGCTTAGAGGTTTTTTTTTTTTGAGTTTATAGTTTTCAGAGAGTAATGGTTAGCATCATTTATCTCTTCCTTTGATCAGATGTATCAGTCAAGAAAAAAAAACTGCTTCTACAATCTATCTTAGTATCGTCACCTGAATCAAGTTTTTGTCAACTTTTATTTCTGAATAAGATGGGATATTGTCGCCGTACCCTAACTACTGACAATTCTTTGAACAATTTGGCTCAAATTATCAAGTTAGAGTTCTCACGTGCTGGATCCATCAGTAGTTTTGTTAAAAAGATGAAAGCAAAAGAGTACACCAATTCAGTGAGATAGAGTTCACCAATGCATAATCTAGCTGCTTCTGGCTACATTCGATAAATATTCTACACGTGAGGACAAAAGATAAAAGTTTAAAAAATGTATACATTTTACACATTTTTGATCAAAACGACGGTGTCATGATCGGGTATCAAGCACAGCGAATCTAAAAGCTGCAGTCTAAAGAGTACTTTAAATTGTAATTGTTGTCGTAAACACCCCAGTGCTTCTCGACATCGCTAGTTCCAGAAGTGTCAGGCTTCCATGCTTCATCCTGTGCCTCGAATACACACACATTGATACCCCAGCCTCTCATTGCACAGATTGCTTGCTTCCAAAATTGCTCTGCGTTGCTGAGAGTTGGAGATGCACTTTCGAAAGCAGTTCCCTCGGTAGGCCAGCCTGTTTCACCAACCCAGAAATCAATGTCAGTCAGGCCCTTAACGGTTTGGATTGTTTGCAAGGCTTGCATAATGTCATCAAAGAATGAGTAAGAAGCGTTTTGCATGGTTTGGCCTTGCCAGTATGAAAAAGCATTAGCAAAAACAAAGTCAGCGCTTTGGATCGCAGCTGTAGAACCGCCATCAACCAAGACGTTCCAGGAGTCAACAGTACCAACTGGAACAGAAGCATAAGATTCGCCGTTCTTGTCCTTAATGTTCTTCAACAAATCACGGACAGAGTTGATGGCATCCGCCAATTGAGAAGCCGTCAAATCACCTCTGTACAAAGCCTCGGATCCAACAGTGAAAACCTTCACTGTGGACTTGGAAATGGTTGGCAAGTAGTTTTGTAATGCGGCTTTCTCAGCAGCAAAGTGAGCATCATCGTTTGGCCAAATTCCGAACATAACTTGGAAATTTGCCTTCTCTGCGGCTGGGCCCAAAATTTGCAAAGTGTTGCAATCCGAAACAGCGTACGTCTTGACAATCGATGTATACGACTTCAAGTGATCAAAATCATTCTCGTATTCAGCGATAGTCTTACAGTTACCTTGGTTATCCTTTACTCCTAAGTTGAAGCCGATCTTTGTGTTAGTATAGGAGGCTGTAAAATAGAGGTATAAAAAAACAAATGCAACGGCCCTCCTTGTGTTGGGGGAAACGGGGGAAATAAATTAACAAGTATCTGGTAACATTATATATAACATACGTCTCCCAAAGCCTTCACGCCTGAAATGGCGGCAGCTACAGCACATAAAAATCCAAATTGCATTTTTAGCTAAATTCGAAGATAAAAAAAGAGTGTATTGTTGGGCAGCAAAACAGCGAGCATTTTGTGCTGAATCGGCGATCTATTTCTGGAATCGCTCGTGGCTATATGCAGTCTTCATTCACAACGGAAAATTATAACAATACGAGTGTTGTTTAAAAATTATACAAAGAATTACCTCTCTCAAAAAAAACGGATTCTTGGAGTAATAATATTCATTAGCCTCCAACTAATATCTAAGACATTAATCGCTTTTAAAAGTAAGAAACTTTTGTTTTTATAGCTACCTCATGAAAAGTCCAATTTTAGAAAAGTGTAAATAAACAAATTGGGGCATATGCAGGTTGTGAACCTTGTTCAGGTTATTAGGTGAACACTGTTGCAAAGAAAAAACAGTAAAATTTTTAGGTTTAAAAGTGGATAGCTTCCATTTGAAGTACTTTCTCAAGCAAAAAAAGTTTAGCCAAACAGCTTCTGCTAATTTTTCCCAAGCTAAATATTGTGATTACATGTAACTACACGAATCTTTGTCGCTTCCTTCACTGCATATACATAAGATCTAGACCCTCAGGGTACACATTGCGACATCATGCCATTGCTAAACCTACCAAAGCAGCATCTTCAATGCGAAGACCCGACGGAACTTGCAACTCAGAATCAAACATGTCGGCTATATTTTCAACACCCTCGATTGATTCTTGCTTGAATACATAATCGAAGTCACGTAAGTTTCCAATGACCATCAAGATTTTACCACGCCAGTCATCGTCCTTTCTTGGAATTTGAGTATTCAAAGTATCTGCAAAATAATTATCAGCGTTGACAAAAACTGACTCGCTGTATCCATCTGCGTGGCTCAGTTCTGTAAAAACAGCAGACACAGTTTTTGCTAGTCTCACATGATACCCAAAAGACGCTTTACAGCCTGATATTCCATAAGCTGTATCGGGGCTCACGATTTTCTTATTCTTGATATCAACTGTAACTCTGACGTTTGTAGGTACTTCAGACCCTCTCAATTCCAAGAGCTCTGAACCGCCAACATTAACATATTTAGTCACCCTTAATTTTTTTACGGCGCTGGTTTTCTTATTTTTCTTTCTAATTTTTGGTGCTTGTTTAGAAACTGTAAATCCCTCCTTAAAATCATGGTGTACTCCATTGTTATTCATGAATGGAAGTGTACTGAGTTTAGGAAGTTTTGCAGCATACTTGAACTTCTTGAAAAATGGATTGGTTTTGAAAACAGAGTTTGCAAGATATCTAGGAGTGATAAAATACTGCAAGAGACTTGCAAGCAAGAAGGCGTTATTTTCGTTCTCGTCTGTAACCGTGTTATTCAAGGTCTGTGGCTTTTTCTGTATTTCCATTTGAGCTTTATCTTCGGCAGCGTTGTTGAATTTGATCTTCTTATTTCCACTGTCACCTTGCAAATTTATTACCGCTTCCGCTTGGCCTTGCACTTCTCTGCTTTCTTGGCTGGGAATATCTAGCACAACGACCTCGCACACATTGTATATCGTGGCAGCTTTTGCAATTTGATAAGCTATGTGCGTTATGTGCTCCAAATTAGATGCATTCGACCTGGATATCACGGAAGAAGGTATGCATAACGAAACTTGAAAATCTTTTGGCCCTTTTTTGGGTTGGGCAGTCTTTTTTTCCGAATTCACGTTCGAATTAGAGCCCATTTCACTGGTGAATGCTTCTTTGGTAGGCAAAAACTCATTCGAAAAAAAGTCGGCCATCGCACTGTCCTTGCATATGGTAAGTTTTTTTTTTTTTTTTTTTTTTTTTTTTTTTTTTTTTTTTTTTTTTTTTTTCTGGCTCCTCATTCCTTACACATTTTACTGTTAGATGCATCACCGATCGCAGATCAGTGTGCGGTGTGCGGATCTTGAAAGTAAAAAAATCATTTTAATTATGATCGACTACGATATATAGTTCATAAATTAAGCATCAGTGTTCTCGAGCTCATCTGCCTCATCTTCCTCATCGGAAGACTCAACCTCCAACTTAGCAATTTCAGCTTTTGCTTTCTCTATGTTAGTTTGAGTTTGTTCCTCCTGCTTGTCCTTCAAAGCAGACAAAGTCTCTTTCAAGATGATAACCGTTGAAGGCACTTCATCTGTAGTTGTTGGCAATGGAATTGACAAATTAGCCAAAGAAAGAATGACATCAGAGTCCACAGTGAAGTTTCTCTTCTTTTGAGTCTTCTTCTTTGACTTCTTACTCTTAGAGCCCTCGAAAAAAACTTGTTGCTCTTTCTTCAAGACAACAACATCAGCAGGCATTTCGACCGATCTAATGTTGTTTTTGGACTCCAAGCTTGGTTTGGTAGCTTCTGCAACTGCGTTTGTCTGCGGCTTGACATAAGTAGGGTCAAAGTAGGTCAACAAAGATTCAATTTCGTTAATCTCATTTGTGAAAGCTGGAACAGAAGCCTCACTCAACTTACGCTCAGCTCTTTCCTTCAATTTGGCTTTCTTTTCTGCCTCTCTCTCAGCTTGGGACTCCTCTTCCCTCTTCTTTTGTTCTTCGGCCAAGGCGGTCTTAAACTTGGCGAATTCAGCATCGAAGTCTGCTCTCAATTTCCTGATTTCACTATATTTCTCATCCTTCAACTTGGAATTGACATTTCTTTTGTTTATCAACTCAGTTCTTCTGTTGTAGATAGATTTATTGGTCTCATAAATGGCATCCAACTCCTTTTGAGTTTCCTCAAATTGCTTTTGGACCTCCTTGTTACCCACCGAAGACAACTTTTGTTTCAACTCAGCGATCTTGGTCTTGTCTTTGTCGATAGCTTCTTGCTGCTTTTCGACCTCAGCAAAGTCTTTGCGCAATTTACGCAAAGAGCTCATTTCCTTGACATACTTTCTCTCTTCAGCTAAAATCAAAGATCCACTGCCAACCAAGTTATCCAAAGATTTAATTCTAGCATCAATTTCAGAAGCTGACTTGAAATTGTTCTTCGCGGTCAACTTTTGAATCTCGGCAATCTTTCTCTTCAAATTTACGTCAACGTTTTTGATTTGTTCTTGGATGGAGTTTCTTTCCTGTTTCAATTTACCTTGCTTGGCAATAATATCTTTCAAGTCACCTTGCAAAGTTTTTCTTTTCTCTGCAACACCAGAATCAACAACCGTCTTCTCGATTTCAGCATTAACTTCCGAGTTGGCCAGGTCCAAGGTTTTTATTTCAGCTCTTAAAACTTCAATACGATCTTTTAAGGCCTTGTCATCTGGACGCTTGATGAAGCGTCTTGGGCGTTGAGTAGTGGACATTTCGTTGTTTTTTCCAGTGATTGTGAGTTTCAACTTAAGTGAAAAATTACGAATCAAATCCGAGCGCCTCGACGACAATATGGTCGTGTTATAACCATATTTTTGCATCCGAGGACGTGTCTGTTTAATGCTGATCCCTACGAATAAAACTACAAATCTGAACAATGGCGGCCCCATTTTACAAATCTAAAAAACCTTTACCTATTATTCTAGGAGAAATACATATTAGTATCATCATTGACTTTTTTTTTTGGTTTCGTATGAAGTAAGATGGAGACAAAAGTACTTGGGAAGTAACTTCACGCGAAGAACTAGTTCCGATATAACACGTGTTCTTTGCGATATAGAAGATGCGGCAGGGCAATTTTAGAAAATGAGCTTCAGCAGCATATACCATATTCGTACCTTCGAAGGCTTGCCCCATAAGTTTCCGGTCTGTATCATTCATGCTTTATTTAATGTTATGTTCAAATTATTACCTTTAATTGGCCCACCAAGTACCGGGCTCGTAAACGAAAGATCGGCGCACGAGCTCTCGCGTCGTACGGCAGGTGACTTGGAAAAAAAGAAGAGCAGAACACGACCCTATCAGAAAAGAAAAAGAAAAAAATATAGACCGACCATCCGCTCATAAGCTTGTGACTATTTCAAAAAAAAAAATGTCTACTTACTCGGCCTTAGTGGAGTCTCTCACTCGACTGAAAATTTTAGAGAATTGGACTGATGTCACGCCTCTTGAGAACATTTCCGGGGTACCAACTTCTGCTGGAGGCTTGTCTTCCCATGAAAATGTTTTCGAAGGGCATGACGAGGAGCAAATTAAGCTAATGGAAGAATTATGTATTGTTTTAGACTTTAACGATATTCCAGTTGGAGCCGGTACTAAAAAATTGTGCCACTTGATGAGTAACATCAATGAGGGTTTGTTACATAGAGCTTTCTCTGTCTTCTTATTTAACGAAGATGGAAAGCTTTTGTTACAACAAAGAGCAGATGAAAAAATTACATTTCCTAATATGTGGACGAATACCTGTTGCTCTCATCCCCTTTGTGTGCCTTCCGAATTGGGTATTGACGGTAATGATGGTGCCGATAAAAACGACTTACAGACAGCAGTTGCAGGAGCTAAGTTGGCCGCTCAAAGAAAGCTATATCACGAATTAGGCATATCTAAAGAAGACTGCCCAATCTCTGCTTTCCAGTTTTTGACTAGAATTCACTATAAATCGGCCAGCGGTGACGAGTCGTCTAAGTGGGGTGAGCATGAAATCGATTATATTTTGATCTTACGTGCAAAAAATAACATTCAAGTTGATGCCAACTTAAATGAAGTTAGAGACACCAGATATGTTAGCATCTCGGAGTTGAAAGAAATGTTTCAGGACGAAAATCTCGAGTTTACCCCATGGTTTAAGTTAATTTGTGAAACATTTTTATTCCAGTGGTGGAATGAGTTGAAAAATTTAGAGCAGTTTGAAGATGAAATTATTCACCGTCTTCTTTAAATCAGTAATTCACCAGATTTTAATCGAATAAGTATAATCTAGCTTTTTTTTTAGAAAAATCGCAAAAGTATGTTTGCGCCACGATTTTCCTTGGTAGCCAAAATTTACTTGTGGTCATTGTTTTCATCTATTTTTATTTCTTTCCACCCAATATACTTAGATTTAAATTCAAAGGACACAATCAAGTCCAGTTTGTGTGTGTGTGTGTGTGTTTTTTTTTATTTCCGGATTTTCATCATCCGAAGCAGTCACGTCATTTTTGCCAGAGTCAAGTTCTTATATGAAGGATGAGACGATAGTTTCTTTAGCATTGAACAAGAGGAGATGCGATCACATCAACCTCCGTACAGAAATGAATTTGGGGAAAAATACCCGTAGTAGCCCGTTAAGGTTTATCAGGTCCTTAGCTACATCTGAAGCATCTATAAAACCACGAAGAAAAAGAACAATCTTCACAGATGAGTTGAATAAGGGGCCTTCTTTTGATGACTTTGTGAGTGGAAAGGCGTCAAAAATGACGGTAGATCCTTTGGAGCTTGCTCGCGAAGACCCACTTCAAAGGCTTCCTAAATGGTTGAAGGTTCCAATTCCAAAAGGACAGTCTTTCCATAGTGTCAAAAAAGATGTGAGGGAACTTAAACTCGCGACTGTTTGCGAGGAGGCCAAATGTCCGAACATCGGAGAATGCTGGGGTGGCAAAAAATCAGAGGCTACTGCCACGATCATGTTGCTAGGAGATACATGTACTCGGGGTTGCAGATTTTGCTCCGTCAAAACTAATAGAGCCCCCGCAAAACCAGATCCTATGGAACCAGAAAACACTGCCGAAGCTATTCTGAGATGGGGGTTAGGATATGTGGTTTTGACTACTGTTGACAGAGATGACTTGGCTGATGGAGGTGCTCACCATTTGGCTGAAACTGTTCAGCGCATTAAAAGTAAAGCGCCACATATCTTAGTCGAGGTTTTGGGTGGTGATTTCAGGGGTGATTTGAAAAGCTGCGAAACTTTAGCATCTTCTGGCTTGGATGTGTACGCTCACAACTTGGAAACCGTCGAAGACTTGACTCCACATATCAGAGATAGAAGAGCGACTTACAGGCAGTCTCTCTCAATTCTCGAGAAAGCGAAATTAACAAAACCTGACCTTGTTACAAAGACCTCCATAATGTTGGGTTTTGGTGAGACGGACGAACAAATCCTTAGAACGCTCACAGACTTACGTGAAATCAATTGTGATGTTGTGACTTTTGGTCAATATATGAGGCCTACAAAGCGCCATATGAAGGTGGTGGAATATATTAAACCCGAAAAGTTCGATTACTGGAGAGACAAGGCATTGGAAATGGGTTTCCTTTATGTTGCAAGTGGACCTTTGGTCAGGTCTTCTTACAAGGCGGGAGAAGCATTCATTGAGAATGTATTGAGGAAAAGAAAGCATAATGTTGGTGAAGTGGAGAGGCGCGTCTGAGAATGAACTTTTTCACTTACATAGAGGGGGCAGATCGTTTATATAAATTTTAGAATTTGTGTGTTCAATTTTTTTGAAATAGAATATAACAAAACTTGCCTCAGAAGTCTTGAATTACTCAAGCCATTTCTAAATTATAATAGTGACATCACTTTTCGACGAAAGAACCTTTCTTCGTTCGTTCTTCCTTTGATTGCCTGCGTCCTGCCTCGAATATGCGAGCCACGTTAAGTCAACAAGACCGCGTTTAAAAGCTTGACCGCAGGCACGATGTTCAAGATCAAGATTCTTTGATTGCTCCCGCGGTAATAAAAAAACAACAATTCATTCGTCACAATGGTCAAATTCACTGGGCGAAACCATGATGATGACAGCGAAGAGTCTTTAATTTCTCAGTTCGAAACAACACTCACTATTCGTCCTACGTCGGATTACTCGGAGGATCAAGATCTATCAATAGATCACACAACATTTATACAGGCAACAAATAATGATCTCGAATCAAGACCATCATTACATGCTGACTCAAGGGATTTGGAGGGTTTGATTCATGGAAGAGATTTCAAAGGTAAGCTCGCAACTGCTAGGTCACAAAAGGTTGTCAATGATCTGGGCACAACTCAAAATGTATTTGGCCCTCTGCATGTCGAAGGGACGGAAAAAGATACAGAATTAATTAATGCGTTGAAGGCATCACCATTAATAGACTTGGAGATGATTCGCTTTAAGAAGGCAGTTGCTGAATTTATTCTTGCCAACCCACAAATAGAGAGCGACAGCCCAAGATTTGATCTCGCACTGGAAAAGACACTTGTCCTTTTATCGCCATATTCCCCCGAACACGCCTTTGGCCGCAAGTGGGTATCAAAGTCGTATCTTTCCACAATTTTTGAAAGACCACAAAGATTACTTGCGTCATCGGTGGGAATCGCTGCCGCATTCACAATGTATCCACATTACTACACAATTCAAAACTCTACTAAAAGAGGCTCTCTCTTTTCAGATCACGTCAGAAGAGTGCACGGAACATCTTGGCCAAAACAGTTATTTGAACTTTGCTTGGAATCGCATAAAAAACTCCAAAATGGCCAGATCGAGGTTCCTGAGGACTGGAATACTGGCGACATATACTTGACCCCAAAAACTATTACTGCCCTTGAAGGTGTTCTTGGCACGATCGAGACAGCCATAGATTCGTTATTTCAGAGTGAAGATGAACAAAAAAACCATAATTTAGCCTTCGTTGCTATTCGACCTCCGGGCCACCACTCTCACGCTTGCTTACCGAGCGGGTTTTGTATGCTTAATAATGCTCAGGTAGGTATCGAGTATGCGTTTGATGCATACGGGGTTACTCATTGTGCAATATTAGATATAGATCTCCATCATGGAGACGGGTCACAGGATATTTGTTGGGAACGTGCTGGTTTCACTGGCGATCATGGTAAGCCTGACGAAGACTTTGAGGACCACGAAGAAAATCCAAGAGATGAGTATGGAAAGAAATTTTCCAGTTACCCTAAGGTCGGCTACTTTTCATTGCATGATATCAAATCTTATCCTACAGAATTAGGATTTGCAAACAAGCAAAATATTAAAAATGCATCTCTCTGCATAATGGATCATGATCTCAACCTATGGAATGTACATTTACAAGAATGGTCTACAGAGGAAGAGTTCTACAAACATTACCAGACCAAATATGTTGCAATACTTAACCGGGCAAATCAATTTCTTAATCAGTCAAAAAAACAATATGACCAGCTTTATGCGGTATATTTGTCAGAAATGGCGAAATACCAAAAGTATCTACTTAAACCGACGTTCTACAAGCAACAAGTCCAAAAACCAAAACCGCCTCCGCCCTACAAGCCGTTGATTGTTATATCTGCTGGCTTTGATGCGTCTGAGTATGAAAACCCTCAGATGCAACGTCATTCCGTGAATGTGCCGACGTCTTTTTACGCAAAGTTCACCGAGGATGTCGTGAAGTTAGCAGAAATACATAGCAAGGGAAAAGTCTTATCTTTTCTAGAGGGTGGTTATTCAGACGGAGCATTGATATCTGGCATATTTTCGCATCTAATTGGACTCACAAATGTCAGAAGAGATAAGTCCAAGGATATCAGCTTATGGAACGAGAGTTGGGGTTCTGAGCATGTGGTTAAAGAACTTATTCGGGGGTGTAAACGAACATGGATTCCATACAAAAATCCCCGCACTGAAACAACAATTTGGGCAAATGAGGTAATCAAGTTAGGACGATCGATGATGCCGAATGCAATTTTACCTGCTGATTTTGTTTATGAATCAAAAAGCTCAAAGCAATTTGAGGAAGCTTCAAATACGATTGAAACTGTTAGAGGAAACAAGATGTTGCGCGAAATCTTGGATACAGATGTTTTGCAAGAGAATTTGAAGCTATTTTCTTCGCAAGCTCCGGACAAAAATGAAGTTCGTCATACGAGGTCGTACTACCAAAGAAATATGAAGTGAATTCCGAGGCGAGGGTGTGCAGAATAGAATAAATACAACACATGTACATCCGTACACCAATTCAACGAATAATGGGCCTTTCACACACCAGTTATAGTTTATATAATTTTCAATATCTATTTTGCCAAAGAAAATTTACCCGCATATTGGATTATTAGTAATTCTGATCTGTGGATATGAATGCAGTTGTGTCTGTCGATGGGGCATTTACTGCACTGGGATATGGACAAAATTCTGAAGAGAAGCCAAAGAAATACCCACCCCCATCAGACCCAAACTTCGACAGAAAACTTTACTCAGACTCAGAATACATAGAGTTATTGAAGGCTGAGATAAGAGACTTGAAAAATCACTTAGATGAAAGAGATTATATTATCCAGAAGCTCACTCAATCGAAACCTGATACTGATAATGGCTGTACAAATAATGTCGAAGGCCAAATTGTTACAGGCTCGGGGAACTCCCAAGATAAGGATATACCACAGAGGTCGGCGAGAAGAAATGACGAGTTTTCACATCAAACGCTGTCTATACCACTAAAATTTAATTCAGCGAGAATTCCAGAGGAGATTCTAAGTAAAAGGGAAAAGAGAGATAGCATAACTTCAATAACCTCTAATGGACCTATTGACGTTCGTGGTGGCATGCTACTCTCACCTGACCTCAAGACCGAACTCAATGCAGCATCACTGGTTGTTCATCTGGGTGAATCCTCTCTGGAAGAAACAGAAATGAAATCGCTTTTCTCTGATTTCGAAAACAAGCACGAAGTCACTGACAACGAGCTTACATTTCCTGGTAGGATCCGGTCAACTGGAGCTGACTCATATATGTCTTATAATAAGTTGAAGACAACAAACTTTCATGATACCACGGCTGGAAATTCAGCCCTGGGTCAGAGTGTGACAACTACCAGCAGCGTATTCAAACCAAGAATAAGGGTACCTCTGTCGCAAAGTGCCCCAGAATCCTTCAATTTGGGAGAAGGTTCTTCACCAGTGGGAAATTCTCGAGAAAGCGAGCAAGTTTTTTCAGCACTGGAGACTGACCATGGTGTTGCTTCTCGAATCCCCAGTCGTGAAAGTGTTTTGGGAAGTCAACCTGAGAAAGAAGCTAATCCGCAAGTGTTTCCGCAGAGAAATTTATCTCATAATTCTACTGATGAGAGAGATGCAGTGGGGATTGAAAACACATCCAAAAGCATTTTTGTTGCCTCAAACGCAGCGTCAGGTTTACCTCGGACTAGAGATGATGGCAAAACTCTGGGTCAAGCAATGGAATCTTTGCCTGGGTCTCAATTGTCACCCAAAATCGAAACGGGTATGCAAAGAAATCTGGTGAAACCTGCTGGTTCTAGTTTTACTGTTCTTTCGTCGATGGATGTCGAAGAAGATGATGTTTCACTCTTTATTCAACCCAAGGATTTTTATACTGTCAGGATAAAAGTGGTCAGTACGATTACGGTCAATTCTAGAAGAACTGAAGATTTCAATTGCACTTTCTCTATCAACGATAAAGAATCAAACAAGGAAATGTGGAGGTTTAGGAAATCATTCACTCAGATAATGTCTTTCGATTCAGAGATAAGACCATTCATTGAATTTTTTGGACTTCCGCCACTTCCTGATAAGTCTACTTTTAATTCTGCCACTCCAATCAAAGTGGATTTGAGAAGCCAAGCTTTGCAAACCTATTTCGACAATATCTTTCAAATGCCACACATTCCTCAAATGGTTCTTCTTCGAATCTGCAAATATATCTCCGTTGATTTTGTTAATCCGCTTGATGACTTTCGCTCAGGAGCAAAGAAAGAGGGCTTTTTGATCCGAAGATATAAAGGATTAGGGACAACCTGGAAGGTAAGATGGTGTCAAGTAGACGGGCCAGACTTAGAAATTTATGATCTACCGGGTGGCTCATTAATCGAACAAATTAAACTATCAGGCTCTCAAATCGGAAGACAATCTTCAGACACAGCTGCGGAGGAAAGAGGATATAGACATGCCTTTCTTGTTCTTGAAAGCTCTAAGAGTCTGAAAATTTCTGGGTTCTCTCCAAAGCATTTCTTTTGTGCTGAATCAGATAAAGAGCGAGATGAATGGATCGCAGCCATGGTCGAATTCACAGATAACGACCCTCTTCTTGCTGACCAAAAGTCGGTGTCCACGGCCCCCTCGGACTTCAAAGACTCAATTTCAAATATCTCTGATGATTTGGACAACGATGAGCCTAGTCGGCAGACTTACTCCTCATCCGGGCAAAGTCCAATGTCGACGAATCTCAATGTAGATGAAATCGACTATCAAAACTTTCCTGATGACTCCAAACAATATCGCAAATCAAAGATGCGGCATTATTTCCCCTTTCGAAGTAAACATGGCCAGGGACAAGATTCAGCCACCCCAAACCCACAAGCAGACTCTGTATCGGTCCACCAGATTTCCGATCAAGGTATGGAAACATACTTGAATAAATTGGACCTATCAGAAGAACAGTCTAAAGCTATTTTTGGAAGAGATCTAAGATATGCTTTTGCCTTGTCTAATGACGTTTACGAAGGGGTCAGAATACCAAGTGTATGTTTCAGATGTTTTGATTATATGAAAAGAACTGGAGCTATCTACGAGGAAGGAATATTCAGATTGAGTGGCTCAGCGTCAACAATCCGTGTCCTCAAAGAAAATTTCAATAGCAATTTCGATGTTGATTTATTCGAGTCTCCTTTGAAACCTGATATACACACGGTGTCTGGGTTACTCAAGATGTATTTGAGAGAGTTACCACACTCATTATTTGGGGACAAAACTTATAATGAGTTGCAACGAATTGTCACAGAAAACAGTAAACTGCATCTGCAATCACAAATAAGTATGATGATCAGAGAGTTCATGCGAAGTCCAGGCAGTATTGATGAAATCGCCTTCAACTTTTGTTTTGTTGTTTTTAAATTCTTACGTTCGGTTGTTATTAACAGCTCTTCAAACAAGATGTCGTTGAAAAACGTTTGCATTGTGTTCGTACCGACACTTAATATTTCTGTTGACGTTTTACATCTTTGTTTGATTGACTTCGACTGTATTTTTGGAGATCTGGCACCGGTGCCAGATCAGGATAGAGAAATCCTTGATTTGCAAATACCGCTTTTTTAAGAAGAACTGGATTATTAATCCCTACTTATTCCTATTTACTTGAGTAGTAAATGTTATCTTTAGCTACAAAGTATTTTACCATTCGCTCTCGCCTGCAGCTCTTTGAAAAACGTAGTCCCTTCCATCAATATTTGCGACTCCTTCCTTGAGATTACATTTCCACTTGTTTTTCACTCTTTGAACCTTATCATACAAGCATAGCATGATTTGTCCCTCTTGATCTCCATCTTCTTCATCTGACTTCTCAGAGTCTAAGTCATCATCTAGATCCGAGTTAATATCATCCGAGTCATTGAAAATTTCATCATCATCATCATCGTCAAGAACACCTGTTCCGTCTGCCTGGTTTTGCAATCCTTTGCGTAAATTTTCCATGGCTTTTTGAGCGCAACTTGGCGTAAGGCTCATTGTCAACTCAAAAGAGCCATCGGATTGGTTTGCGGGAAGAACCAAACCAGTGTCATCAATTTCGTGTTTGACTGCTGGTAATTCAATACCCATGCTGTAAGACCCGTTTGTCAAGTCCAGATTTTGAATAGTACCAGAAGGGGAATAATTAGGAATGATCGGCAAGTCTAAGTTCGGATTCAATTGTAGTGACTCCGATTTTAGAGCAGATTCATCAACCACACTTTCCTGGATATTGTGGTTCTCAAGTTCGTCATCCCAACTGAAATGGCATACCTTGAATTGGCTAAGTTTGTCACACCATAGTTTCTTCAATTCCTGCAAAGTTGACTCATCAATCCCACTGTCTTCGAAATCTTGTCTCGAGTCTGCGATCACTTCTTCAACGACCGCCTCGTATAGCTTTCCAGCTTCATAGTTAGACATGTTTGGGCGTTTAAATTTCAGTGCACGGTACTGTTTGTTATATAGTCGAAGTTTCCTGTGGTTGTTCCCAGAAAAAATGAAAACTTGGTGTTCGTAGTAACTTAAAAGCAGGTTCTCATATAGATTTATGTTTGATAATCTTGCGAGGCAATTTTTGTTCGCACCGTCTCACGCAAATTCAACAGTATACAATACTAAAAACGGATCTCATTTCCCGTACCTGCCTCCGTCCTGTCACCTTAGCCTTTTTCTATAACTTTCAAAAGATATTCCTTCTCCTTAATTTCCATTCGCAAATGATTTTCCAAATTTTCGATTTTCTTCTCTTGATCTTTGACCTGCGTAGTTTTATCCTCAATTTTCATCTCGTAGTTTTTGCGCAATTGGCTGACCTTTACCTCGTGCTTCTTTGAATACTGGTGATAGAGTTGTTCGGCGATTTCCTGAATTCTCTCGTCACTTTTTCTTTGAGCAGCTAAGATCTGACCTTTCAAATTTACCACCTGTTGCAACAATTCACTTTCTGATTTTTCATGCCCGGCAAAAGTTTCCTTGGTTTCCTTCCTCAAATCAGTAATTATTGACTTTTGGCGGTTGACTTGTGAGTTGAGATCCTTCAACTTTTCCGTGTCGCCACTTATAATTAGGTCCTTCTCCATTGCTTGTGTCTCCAAAGCACCAATTTTCCTCTGCGCTTTCTCCAACATTGTGCTGAGGCTTTCATTTTTGGCTTTCAACTCGTCCAAAAGTGTTTTAATCTTGTCATTTTCGTTCAAAAAATTACAATTTTCTTGGTTGAGTTGGTCTTGTTTTACTTTCAATGACGCGATTAGTTCTTCCTTTGTCTGAAGGTCATCTTTCAAAGACCGATGCTCTTTTTCGAAAAGCGCCATTTCCTC
This sequence comes from Metschnikowia peoriensis, assembly GCA_030573015.1. NCBI lineage: Eukaryota > Fungi > Ascomycota > Pichiomycetes > Serinales > Metschnikowiaceae > Metschnikowia > Metschnikowia peoriensis. The sequence continues at coordinate 5,170 of JAJMCO010000026.1, read as the reverse complement.
ACTCAAAGCTTGGGTTTCCCTTACTAAGTTATTGAACTTCACATCAAGTTCTTGATTCGAGAGTGCTTTTTCATCTAGCGATTTTTCTAAAAGGTGAATTTCCTTTCTCATCTTCTCTTTTTGGCTCGCTAGAGAGACATTTTCCTGCTCAAGTATTTTCCTCTGCTCTAATGAGGCGATTAGTGTCGCCTTTAAAGACTCGGTCTCCAGATTTGCTGTCGTGACATGTTTTTTCAAGCTCTTAGCTTCATCTTCGAGTTCGGTAATTTTCAAAAGCTTGCTTGAAAGATTTTTCTTAGCCATTTCAGCTTCTTCTTCAAAGCAACGAATAGTATCAGCATATACTGCTTTTTCTCTCTCAACGCTCTTGATCTTTTCAGAAGTAGATGTGACATACTTTCGAAACCAAGAATCTTTTGAGGATAACAGACTCAAAACCATATCCAATTCTGTTTGCGAGGATACGATTCCTGCTTTAAGACTCTCATTTTTGTCTCTCAATTGCTTTATTTTGTTTATGACAGCAGAAAATGGTTCCAACTGTTCTGTTTCGTTGATCTCCTCCAAGAAACGGGCGTTCTCGTGATCCTTCTGTCGAGGACTTACCATAGTAGCCTTATTTCCCAGCTCGTTCATTTGAATAGCCTTTTGCATCTTGTAGGTTTTATTTTCAATTTCATAAAACTGATCGTCACCAGATCTTTTTTCAATGAAACGAGAAACATTGGGCATTTGATCTTCTTTGGAGTCTGAACCGTCTGATTCGATGTCAAGAGGATGTGGCTTTTTTGAGAAATGTTCAGACTTGTTCGGTATCTTCATCAGCTCATCATCATTTGACAAATCCAGAAAAGAGTTTATTGGGTCTTCCAATTGTTGGCCGGAGAGTCCTTCGTCTTTGCAACTTACATCATGCTCAGAGTCGATATTTTTCTCATGGAGAATACTTTTATTCGGCCTGGTTGGAAGTTCGCTCTTTTCCCTAACAGAATCCTTCTTGGAAACACCATGGATTGGCATGTGTGCTGGATGTTTAGAATGACGCATGGCCGGAGATGTGCCTGGGCTTCCGTTTGAATCATGAAAGCCCATTTTATCCCCACCATGTATAGGAGATGACCAAGTAGTTCTAGCAAAATGAGCGGGATACTCTTTTATATTCTGGTCGGGTTGGATTGTCTTTCTTCTAAATTCGCTGGAATCATGCATCTCAACCAAAGGTTTGGACGACTTGGCAAATCTGGGCTCGTGTTTCCAAGTTTCAGATTCCATTTTGGTAATGGCTTCTTTTCCGCTTTTATAAAGTGTTTTTGTATAATTCACTGGTTTTATGTTTTGATGATCTATTTTATGCTTGAATCCTGACAAGAAATTAAATTCGATTTCACAAACTAGGTGACGCGCTCGCGTGCGTCACGCGTTCAGGCATCAAAATGCAATTGCACACTCCATACAACTTGATTTCATTCAATTTTTTAGAAAAAAAATTACGAACCTAAACTGCTCTTTAAGGCGTAACTGAAGGTAAATAAATTTGAAAGTGACAGTGAAGATACTTTATATTTAATTACTTATTATATATTTTTGATTTTTGAATTTTCGATTGTACGCCATTAAAAGTCATTGAGTAAGCTTCTCTTTGCCTTCAAAAGAGATGCCGATGTTCCATTTTTAAAGCTAGAAAATTGGGGTGACGTGGTCGCCAACAGATAAGTATATGAAGTTTCGGTAAGCGTTATCTCCACATATGAAGTAATTTTGGTTGTTGAACCGCTCAAAGTAAACTGTCCAATGACTGGAAAAGATGTTACTGTGGTCAGTGTCATCGTTGAAACTTGATTCACAGTACTGCTCAAAGTGTTAGTGGCTGTCACTGTGACTGTAGATGGTATACAGATGCATCCATCCGCCGATGCCAAATTCTTTGTAACAATTCCAGACATGAAAGTCCCTGTAGACGACTTTCCATCATTCTCTGTAACGGTGACATAGTTTGTTAAGGTAGAAGTAGTGATAATATCAGGAACAGTCGTCGTATATGTCGAGACAGGGCTTGCGAATATCGACACACCGACTGTTTTAGTGACGTACTCTGTCACCACGGTAGTCGCCATATCGAGTGCATTCTCATTTGTGTACAGCCACTTATATGCCGACGAAGCTGGTAAGGTGGTAGTCAAATATTCATCTATCGTGATAGTGACATCGTGAGGAGTACTTTGACTATCTGTAATAGAAGTTTCGTTATCATATCTCTTAAACGGAACAGCACTCACCACGGAAGAAAGGACGGTTAATAAGGTAAGTGAGAAAAACATGATCAAGTAAAAGAATGGACGCGACTATTTATCGCAATTTCGGTGTTATAATCAATACATATTGCAACCAATGCTCCCGCGAGGAATCTCATTCTTATAAGAAAAGACACGAGCGTGTTTTCTTGAGAACCGCGCTTTTCATAATTGAGCAACGCGACTTTATGAAACATAAACAAATAAACCCCTGTCTCATTGCGACTGAGACCCTTAGCTCCTGTAGTCGTACCACATCAAATTTATAATTCATAAAAGTTTTCCGCAGTAAAGGTAAAAATATTGAAATCTCTCTGATGATGACAAAAAGATTTTTTTTACCTTAAATCTCGAAGATCTGCCCTTTACTTACCTCAGTGTGCTCAGCAATGCCATGATTTTCTGGCGCTTCCAAGAGCCTTCATGTAAACCCTATATGCAGCACTGAAAGTAACGCATTCAAAATGTCGGAAGAAACAAAAATGTACATGGGCAAGCAATGTTTGATTTCAAAAACAATCCTATCCTTGATGGCTTCCTGAAAGCACGTTTAACATTTCAAAAGCTTCTTGATCAAAGTGTGCCATACACTTTTCGCCGTTGGGGAGGCTTTTCATTTCTCTTATTGATTTTTGTGTGTCGAATCTTGGCCACCCACGGATGGTACATCATATGTTACACGTTGGCAATCTATCTCCTCAACTTGTTCCTTCAATTTTTGACTCCAAAATTTGATCCATCGTTGGAGCAGGAGCTGAAAGCGTCCTCTCTTGAGGAAGGGGGAGATGAGAAACTTGAGCAAGATGAAGAGTTTCGTCCATTTATCCGGAGGCTTCCAGAGTTCAAATTTTGGCTCCACGCGACTACAGCGACTCTCTTGTCGATTATCTTATCTTTGTTTTCCATATTTGATATTCCCGTTTTTTGGCCAATCCTTCTCATGTACTTCATTGTTTTGTTCACTCTCACAATGAGAAAGCAAATACAGCACATGTTAAAATACAAATACCTACCATTCGACATAGGAAAGACCAAATACGGGCATTAGCGTTTACATAGTATAAAATAACATTATCACTAGGCTTTCAAAATCTGTAGAGATAATACTGTTGATGTATGGATTAATTAGACTAGTTGGAAAGTTTTAACCTTTTTAGTGTTATTTTCACTTTAATTAATGGGCAAGCATTTTTTCAGAAAAAAAAAAAAAAAAAACGAAATAAATACTTGGGTTACAGCATTTTCTTGATGCTTCTGTGAATTTTATATAGATAACTATACACTTCAAATTGTTCATTGAAACAAAGAAAGGTTTATCAATCAAATGAGCGCCGCAAAAAACAAAGACCAATGTCTTATTTAAGTGAATTCAACGAGCATGCTCTCGGAAATTTCAGCATTGGTATCAAAAGAATAAATCTTTGGGTGGCCTACGTATTCTTTAATTAGAACAACGAGAATCATTTTTCACAACTGTTCGAGGAGATTATTATCAGAAGGTTGTTCTTAATGTTGTTATTGAAATTTTCTCCTTGTTGATCTAAAAGAATGCGGTTAAGGATCCCTCAAGGTTTCTTTTCTTTTTTTTTTTTTTTTTGGCTTTATTTAAAAAGAATACAGCTTTTTTTTTCTGACCTCGAACGGTATTTATTCTGTTCACAATGTTGCCTATCAGTCGTATCTAACATTGGATGAACTGTGTCGTGTCTATCTTTCGATTTCTCCAAAAGTTGAGCAGTGTTCTATTTCTAGTGTAATCACCGTTTGACTAAAAACACCAAAATCATAAGTTTTGGTCATAAAAAGAAAAAAAGCTTTTTCTCGAGAATAATAATATTTGATCGAAAAGAATAAGATCCAAGATTATTTTGTCTGCGCTTTTAGACAAAGCACATTTTGAAAAAGAATGGGGTTAATCCTCAAAATTTCGCGTTAATCTTAACTTGTGTCAACATTCCAGTAAAACATGTGAATTTATCCACGCTAAAAACAGATGATTATTTTCTTTCAGCATACTCTTATTTCAAGAGAAAGGAAGGTGACACTGCAAAAGAATTTCAGAAAAGTCCACAGCAGGTGGGAGAAAAGTGCTTTTATCTGGGTGCGTTAAATGGAGGATTGTAGTTTCATCTTATCATCGATGTCTAAAAATTGGGATTTGAAAGTTTTCATCTCAAAAACTCTGAACTCTTAGCCTAGCCTCATTTTGTAACCTACTTCCTTACAGTAGCCGTAAGCTAGTGTTAATAACAGATGATCCTATCTTTCAAACATTCAGTAGTGTCAGGTTCGAGTGGAAGCCGTCCCCGCTAATGCATGATTGTTATATGTATTTCTAGCTAGCTCTTTTCTTACTACTTAAGCACTGTAGAAAGGGCTTCATATAATGATTTTATGGTAATAAACTCGAAAGACTAGTTGGCGAACCTTGATCGAGAGGTACGAATCCGAAACAACAGATTGTAGCCTATCAAGACTATACTAATGGCCAGTAACTAACTCGGCGACAAAGGCTAGTAGGTAGTGCAACCATACGGGTTTAGCCAAGAAGAAGAAGAGGCCATTGTCGATCAAAGAGAAAAATGAGGCCTCACAAATATGAGTCAAGTATATAACCAAACTTCAAAAATAAAAATAAAACAGACCATTCCTCTAAGAAGCCTGGAATAGATACTTCTAGAGTAAAAAGTGCACATCTGTGAGGACCAGGGTACCAGTCCAAGCCTGTTTCCTGTTCTTTGACGCAATCAGCCTTATCTACCAACCTTATCTATTGCAAGCTCTCGACACTCCAGTGGATCGAGTCCACTGATAGGTTGATCTCTGGCAACATCCTGTATCGGTAGATCTTCGGCCCGTACGCCGCCGGCCCGACGCCG